>OMNZ01045822.1:0-23281 GCA_900303255.1 Lesueurigobius sanzi | reverse complement strand
CCCCCCCACGTCTCCATCCAGCCTCCAATCTTCCTCATCAATAAACATTCTTAACTGCAATATTGTTGTGGCGTGGTCCTTGCTAGTGAAACAGATATCTCCGTTTTGAATTTGTTGCTAAATAGTTTCAGATTTTTATCACTAAACTCTTACATTGACACCAGGAAAAGCAAAGTGGAATAAATTTCATCAATAACAAGTGACTTCATATTTCTGATTCACCAAAACTGATCTGGTCTTTAACATCACTGCTCCACATAGAGAAAATTACAAGCTTACGTTTATTTTTGTCAATGGCACTTATCTGGTTTTGCAAATGAGCTCTTCAAATAAGGATATATTATTTGCTTCCAAGACAGTCTAAGTACAAAGTTTAAGAGAAAAAACATACCCAAAATCTGTATTGCCTGCTGTGTCTCCCCTTACATAATGGCTTGAAGACTGCCAACAACTACTGTATACAACTGTATCTCCATCAGTTTGACTTCAACTCAGTCTTCAATTATTCAAGAGTGAGTATGTTTCCGTGAGTAGTTCTCTGTGCGTTCAAAGCCCATTCTGCCCTGGGCTTTGCGTGTCGATATGGTTCTCCTCATTTCACCCATGCTCCGGATCCTACATCTCTTATCGCCATCAGTTTGCTTTGGTTTTCCGCACATGTTGCCACTCTCGGTCGGTCCTGCTGCTCCTCCGACGCTCGGCGCTCACTAATCTTGATGACCTCTTCTTCTCCTTGGAGCCGACTGCTTCCAAAACGCCATTTATTCGGCGTGCACTTAACACCGGCGGGGCGTCACGCGGCAACAGGCCTGGGCAGGGCCGGGGAGCACGCGGGGCACAGTTTGGGGCGTTTATCAGATTATTGTCAACACTTATGCATGGATGCGCGCGCCATCTTTCCTACGCACAGAATTCAAAGCCTAAGGAATGATTAAGGAAGTGTTTTCTCACAAGTGCCATCTCAGAATGTACTTGGCTTGAAGTGCGTATGACACATCAGACAGAATTTCCACTTTAAACATAGGCAACACACTCATATTTTAAGCTAACATACCTTTACCTAGTTATCCCATTTTTTGCTATGCTCATTTTTCCGCTTCTTTATAGGTTGCGTTCATGTGACTTCACAACATACTAAAGAGCATTTCACTAGCAAGGGCCGCTCCACAACCTAATGCGTTTGAGGAATTAATTGAATTGACAGAATTCTGTAGAGGTGATGGTGTGCAGACGAGAGTTTAGGTGGGAGCTCTGTCTCCGAAAGCGCTGTCTGCCCGACAGTTTCAGGACCCCCCTTCTGAGCAGGAATCAGCCCTGAAAGTACAAAACATGATAAATGGGAAGGGAGGGTGGGGTCGACACATGGAGCGAACAGAATAAAGGGCTTGGCTGGTTAGAGAGCAACTCACCAGCTCTTTTTTTGCTGATTAACTGTATAAATGAGTGTCTAATTTGCATTTTAGTGCACATTTGCTGAAATCTAACTTTTGTTAGAACTTTTGTTTAAAACTGCCTGTGTGGCGCCCTCTTGAGGTTAAAACTATATGGCATTTGAATTTTGGAGTCTGTCACCTTATTGGTTAATAGTTTATGTGACGTCCCAAAACTGATGTGACGTCAGCAGCCCTGCCGCTGTGGGCCCTGCCACAAACACTACAACAACAACAACAACAGCAGGTGTTGGCTAACAACAATATTGCTAAACAGCTGCTAATGGCGATTCTAAACGTTTTATGCTTGGAGACTTAACACATCTGTAAAACAATCCAGCGACTGAAACGGGCTCACAAAGAGCTTTAAAAAGACATATAGCATGTCCATATTGAGTAACATTGAGCTGCTCCTGGAGCAAGCATAACCTCAACACTATCTTATCAAGTTAGCGGCAGTACCCTCACACCCGGGCATTCCCTGATCCGCCAGGCGACGCCTCCTTCTGGCGCAGTTTTCAAAATATAAAATGTGGGTGGAGGTAGGCTGTGGTAGGGGGGTTAGTTGTTCTTTTAAGAAGGGGGTGATTAGAGGTGTGGCTGGTCTAGACGGAGTGACTTGAGGAAAGTAGGTTGAGACCTGGTCCTGCTCCTGAACCACTACAGTTAATTAGATATTAACTCCATATAGTTTATAGATGGAGGGCTGCTGAACATTCACTAACTGTTAAAATGTACATTTGTAGTCTTAGTTTATTGCTAATTTATATGTAATTCCTGGCCAATCCACATGAAACAAAAACTGCATGTCAGCACATGAACTTGAACTTGAGCCTCATTTTCTCATAAAGGTGTCCAAAAGTGATGACAATATAAAAAAAAAAATGTGCATGGTATTGGCCAGTAGAAAGGACCATCTGTCATGAGAATAATACGGAAGGTTTGAGAATCCAATCACTATCAAATAATGATCAGGGGAAACATTTGGACAGTTTATTTTTAGACATTTCTTTCAAAAACGGTTTCTCTCTCGGAGCTTGTGTTGGCTCCTGCCCTCCAACTGAAATATGAACCTATTGAGCATGGGCACAGGATGTGAGAGGTAAATGATTGTTGCTGTGCCGACCAAAGAGATATGAGTGAGTCCGAATCCTATGAAACCTTCCCTTTATCATAATTACAAAATTATTAAAACCTGCCGTATGTGCTTTAGTGTTCTAAAATGAGCAGAAAACATGACAAAATCAGGACAAAAAAGTTACATTTTGAGGGACAAAAGGACTTCTAAACCAGGTAGTAGGTACTAAACAAGTTCCAAGTGAGAAGAATAGCTTGAAAATAAGCTACAACTGATTGGAAAACTAAATTAAGTTAATGCTAGAGAGCAGGACAGATGTATAGGCCTTGACTGCAGCCATGAAACCAATAATCACAACAGGTTTAGGACAGGTTTCTGCAAAATTTTGTATCCAAAGAGACTATAGATGAAGAAATGCCATTCTTATAATCACATACACTAGAGTACAGGCCCACTAGTACGGCTTGTAGGGCCAAGAATTCAAGCCCCGCCCCTTTTCTGTTTCATATAATAAGTGTGTAATGGTTACTATGTGAAAGGACTAAACCCATACGTTTTTCCTGGTAGTGGAATGAAACTAGTTGTTCCTCTTCAGTAGATTGTAAAAGCAGACACGGTGAATCTATTTAAAGCTCAAGCGCTAGCAGGCAAGATGCTTTATTGTTTGTGTTATTGCTACAGTAATCCTGAAAATAGACCCTAAAAGTTGTGAAAGGCGCTTAACATCTCCCTGCTAACTCCTCCCTGTGATTTAAATTTCACAAAAAAATGAACAATGAAGAGGTATAGAAATCAGGTTAAACATGTGTTGACTCCAGATTAGACCAGGACTAAAGCAGGATTTCACCAGACCGCCTTTCACGCGACCTGAGATCTAAAACAGAAGAGAAACCATAGAAGATAAACCATAGATTGTCACGGTGGCTTCACAGCTCGAAGGTCCGGGGTTCGATCCGGGTTCTGTGTGGAGTTTAATGTTCTCGCCGTGTCTGCGTAGGTTTGCTCCGTGTGCTTCGGTTTCCTCTGTGTACAATAGCCAGGGTTGTGGTTTGTGAGTGTGGGACAACGGGTGCAAATCAGCCCATCGTTCCCTTGACCACTCATAGAACTCAATGGAAATGGGTAATGCGTTTTTACTCAAAAAATGCAACAAACTCTACAAAAAAATGATAGTGGGCAAACAATCTGTGAGTAAATGACATTTCTAGATACTGTAGAACCATTACAATTCATAATGTTCATAACATGCGCAGTCCCAACCAACTGAACAGATATACAGTTTGCCCGGTCTACGACTAAAGCCCTAAACAGGTGTTCCAAAAGCTGTGTAGGTCACATATGGTCACATATAAATAAATTAAGAATGATACTAAATATGGTATATGTTTTGTTTAAATCATCTTAGGTCCCTCAGTGACCTAAGATCGTACGCGCTTTTTTCAGAAAAGAGTGCCAACAATCTAAACCATTTTTGCTGATTTTTGTAGCACCACAGTGTATTCCATGTTCTAGCTATGGGCACATACCATGGCTCTTTTGAAAGACTCCAAGCTCTCAGTGGGTGGAAACCGTTTATTTCTACATGCCTCGGTTCCTGAGAAATCCCAAGCTAAACAGAGGCTGTTTTTTTCTCGAAACAGAGATATCGTTTGTCACGCTTTCTGATACTTACATTTCCGGGTCAAAGGACTTGTGTAAGGTCACCTGAAGTGTATGATCGGACACAGTGCAGCAATAACAATCAAATGCCGCATTGTGATAAAATGACCAGATGAAATGTCCAGACTGGGACTTTTTTGATCGTCATTTATTTCACTTCTGTTCATCACAGAGCTCCCAAAATCACACATAAGGTGTGTTAAACAAAACGCTCTTGACGCCCGATTTTTGATCCCTGTTTATTTTGAAGACCAGAGAGACGAAGCCCATGACACCAATGAGGATAGATTGCTTCCCCATGGTTCTCATGCCGGTGCTCTGCGTCTACATTGCATGATACTACTAGACAGAAATGTGTAGCTATGTAAAAGGACACTTTAAAAAACAAGAGAGACGGAGGGGCTTCTCTTTTACCGATGATATCCAAAGGCTTCCTCCCGCTGTCCTGTCTCATACCTCCCCTGAGGAAGGGGGAGAGGGGTGCTGGTGTCAGAGACAGCTGCAGAGGCACACAGCGATTTTTATTTTAAAATCAGGGCAGTTTTTGACTCACATTGTGCTAAAATGTCAGTATGATTCATGTGAAAGCATAGACAGGATGTAAAGGCTGAAAATATAATGTTGTAAGGCCACCCGGTATCTTGCCAAGACTAAAACCCACTAAATTTTGAATTTACCAGCACCAAGGTCTTAACCAGGTTCACAAAGCAAGACAGGCTCTTTGTCAGGCTCGGGCAAACACTATCTAAATATGCTGGTTGCAAGGTCAATGTAATTAGCTGCACTTCTCCTAATGATATGTTACGTGAGTGAAATATTTATGAACCAAACAATTATCCATCCATGAGGTTGTTTTTTGTTTTTTTCGGCCTGGCAGTAAGATTTTTGTTGATCAAAGGGCACTCTCGGTGAGGCCTTTGTGGTCCGTAAAATGGCATATTAATGTATAAATAATGCATGATGATGTGTGTGTTCTCCGGCGCTGTGTGTGAGAGAGTGCCCGTTATGGACGGCTGCTGTGTGTTGAGGAGTTGGATGCCGAAACACTTGCAGATGCGTCACGCTCCATGAATCAACAACTGTAAATGAGAGCGTGTCACATCAGCAGACTGCGAGATGTATGTCCTTTTCTGCACTGCACTGGTTTGTGCGCAAAATGACAATTCACATCTGCCCTCGGAACGTGACGAATGTGTTTAACAACGCTGTCGAAAATGTATTTGGAGATTGTATGATAATTTGCAGGCCTGGCTAAGACTGGGTGATATGATGATAAAAATCGAGTCGTGATCGGGTTCCTGTGAGGATCCGCTTTTTTGGTGGCTTCGTGATTCAGTGTTTTTTTTTTTTATATTCCATCCATAGCTGATTCTTCTCATGTACGAGCTGCTGCAGTATGGGAGGAGGTTTAGGATTCCCGTTCGAAGCTGACTGTTGAGCCTTGCCACTGTGGGTGTTTTGGTTTCTTTCTTCTTTTCTTTCTTCTTTCTCTATTGTGCCGCAACGGACTCTTCTCCAAGTCAAATTTCTCCCCCGGGAGTCAAAATAATAAATGAAACCTGAACCCATGCAGCTCCGCGCTCAAAAACAGACACTTTTCCCATTCTCTGCTCTTGCTGCTCCATATCCGGGTGAGTGCCAGGTGGATTTTAGCAATCACAGTGAAGTGTGAACTTTCAGAAGAAGCAATAAACTAAGTGCACATAAATCAATCGAAATTGTGATCTCGGCCAAAGTAAATTGGATTATGATTTTGATTCGCCATATCACTCACCCCAAGGCCAGGAATCTGCATCTTTCTGTTTTAGAGTCTCTAGATCTGCTCTCATGGTTCTTATGGTTAGCTATTTAGAGATGGTCTATTAAAGTTCAAGTTTGGTCCTGGTTTAGTCTCATCTAGAGTCAGTCCATAATGAGATTTCATTCTGGTGTGCAAACCAGAACTAGGTCCAGACTAAACCAGGTCCAAAACAGAAACTTATTGGGATCTTACAAGTGTTTAATCCGTGCTTCTCAGACTCTGTGCATGTGCGTCTGCTCTGGTTTATGTTGCCTAACCCAGGGTTAAATCAGGACTGAACCAGACCTAAACAGGTCAAAATTAAGGTCAAGATTAAACCAGGCCTAAACCTGGGATAAAGTAGGTCTAAAGGCAAGGCATGTTTATTTGTAGAACACAGTTTGGCTCTGCGTGGGGTCTAATCTAAGCTCAGGTCTAACAGTAGTAGTGGTACTGCTGTTACATATGGCAGCACACTGTTCTGTCCTCTGCATTGAGGGTTTGAGTTTGGCCTCCAAAAATGTATTGAGTGTCTTTTCTATGAAAAAAAAAAAAAAAAATGGTTATTGCTCCAAACAGATAAGAATTTGTATAATTGGAAATAATTGCCTCTTTGAAACCAAACAGTTGCAGAGCCCTGATATGGGCACTTTCTTGTTGGCAGGGTGATCATGACCAAAGCTAAATTGGATTATCAATGAGACAAATTTCCAGTGGGCTGCATTGCTACATAATAATTTGCATACATGCTCCTTAGGTAATGTGTGTTTCTTATGGTAAGTCTTTAGTGCACTGATATTGCGGAAATTACATTGTTCATTGTACAACATGATGACTATTTTGACATTATGCGGTCAATCCGCTCCTGTAAAAATAAAACATGAATGTGTTGCTGACTGTGATGCAAGAACTGTGACTAGTGTTTTTTTGTAGTTGAATTAAATCCATGTGACCTTGGCACCAAATGTAGTCTTTTTCACATACATCCATACTATATCCGTATAGCTGGTGTTGAAAATGGCTTGAAATCCACTGTATGCTTTTGAATTGAAGTTTTCAATGCACTCTTTATTCTTGCAAGTTGTAGTGGGAGGCTGTGACCATGAGGCAAAGAAAAATCAATGTCTTCTTAATTTCGAAAAGCAAGGTCTTCGCACTGTGAGATTGCTATGGTTTCTTCAGGCTGCCACCAAGACTGCACTCCCTGTCTTCTCACATTATTCCCCTGTGATAGATTTTATCCTCTGCATCATTGTCTCTACTGTTGTGTCACAACCTCACCCCTGTCCTCCACACTAACCCCCCCATCAGCTAAACTTTGCTTAGGGACACTGTGTTTCTCTCTCGTTCTAATGCCTGTGTCTGACTTTAAAATGTGACTGTGTGCTTTGGCAGCTCTGGGCAGAATGGCATGACAGATGAGCAGAAAGATAACACCACGGTCTTCACCAAGATCTTAGACAGCCTTCTGGACGGCTACGACAATCGCCTCCGGCCGGGACTCGGAGGTCAGTGAGAGCCAAATCTTTTTGTCTTCTTCTCTTCTTCGGAGTGTATGCAAATCCATGGCTGCCCGGTGACCCGTACATGCTGCAGCCCATTACACACACGGGGCACTGCGGAGGGACTACAGAGGCGGGCAGTGGATAATGTATGTGTTAAGGGGAGACACTGCAGGCATTTTTCAGATGTGAACCATAAAAAATACGACACATTTTCAAAAACTAAACAAGATATCCAAAGTCCACTCTGAGCAAACCTTTCGTATGTAACATGTCAACAAAATACATGTAAAAAATCCAACATTGCTCTACTCATTGTTCAGATTTTGTCAACACCGTACAATCATTTTGGTCTTATTTACACTTAGAATACCATATTTCTATTTGAAAACATTAAATGCTCTTGCACAACATTTATGTGAGAAATCTACAGGGAAAGTTTCAAACTGTAACTAATAATGATTGCATTTTTCTAAAGTTCCTCCCTCTGCTCATCTCAACTAATCAGAGTCTTGCAGGATTTGTGAGGAGCAATGAGACAAGCTTTCCTGTGTACTGAGAAGACAGGGCGGCTTTCTGGTCCAATTGTGATTAAGCTAAAACTGAGAAGGCTCTTATAAAATCTCTATAAAAAGGTTCTATAAAATATTGATATGATCTCCCAGACCTATAATTGTAGTATCAATACATACAATGGCATGCTTCCTCTTGGCCAGGTTGCTGTCGTAAAGGAGATTTGGTTCTCACACGACTCTACCTGGTTAAAGTTTTTTCTGGAAGTTATCAAAAAAAAAAGAGAGAGGTACACTTAAAAAGAAAAAGAAAAATGGTGCTAATTCCCTCTCCTCCCTTCCTGATGGTCTTAAAGCTACGCCTGGGTCAATTGTTCAAGAAGAGACGAGCAGGAGAGTCATCATGTGGATGTAAAGTTGTGAACAACATTCGAGCTGACCAGTGTCTGTATTGTTTACAAAAAGCAACTAACCTTATGGACTATACAAAGAGTGGAAAGCTAGCGTTAGCATTTAGCATGAGCAAAAAGCATAACCATTACAACAGCTAACAGATGCCACACTAATGCACTCATTTCAACACAATTTGTCACTATAAATACTTAAAAGCAGTGTCGTGCACACATTTGTGCTATTGTTGCCCAAGCAACAGCCCATTTGTGGCTGCTGCCTTTTTCTTTCTTTTTTTTTTTATATTTGGAACACATTGTTTGACTGTACTGGGTTATTTCTTCAGTTGAGCCTCACCACTGCCCATATATGCAGCACTTTGTGGGAAAACATAGGTACTCACCCTATATTACAACCTGAACACATAATAAAATAAAAGGCAAAACTGCAACTTTAAATATATTCATACTCATGAAAGTGCTAAAAAAAAAAAAAATGAAATAAATGTAAGACATGTGAGAGAAACTAGATACAAAGTGCTCAGGTAGTCAGTACTACAACAATAGTTTTTTGAGGAAGGTGCTCTTTGGCGTTTGGAGAACAGAAACACAAGAGAAAAAACATAGACGAAGACACTCTTCCCTCACTATTATTCTCTATTTACATTTTCTAAAAAGCCTTTATTGTACTAGACTAACGCATATTAAAATATTTTAAAACATATTGCTGGTTTCCTCCATGCGTATCGGCTCCAACAAAGCCTTTCTCAAGAAGTGTAAGACATTATCTAGTCCGGAACCAACCGATGCACCAACCGACTGCTTCAAAGTGTCGGTGCAGTGCAGTTACCTGTCCATAAGAAACTCTGTCAACTTGCTGTTGCTCCATAGCTGTGCTCCGGACGTAATGATTGACAGCTCAGGGAAAGTTATTTCCATTGGTCAACAACGCAACAGACAACAGGACTCTGATTGTTGCTGAGATGAGAGAAGGAGAGACTTTAGAAAAATATAATAATATATATTATTACTTACTTTATATCAAGATGCAAGGCCAGATGGTCGACTTTGCACATTTTATAACATTTGTAATACATTTAGACTTCCAGACTATCCCTTTAAATAAAGCTCAAATATAAAATTTCACTTTTACTCCCACAGTCATTCTGTACAATAGCTTTACCATGAAGTAACAAGTCCACTCCTCCCGCCTCTGCTTTTATATCAGTTTGTACATCTCTCCAAACCATTGTCCGGCCAAACGCGGTGGCAGGATATACAGCTAGGAGCTAGAATGAGAAAGATAATGTGTGAATTGGGATGTGAAGGGCATTGCAGCACGAATCCAACAGACCAGACAGTAAAGGCTGCACTTTTAGCACCAAAGAGGGTGGAATTATGGGCTGAGATAGACATCATTCATAAATCATGTTTTCCTTTCGCAGTTGTAAAATAGAAAAGGGCTCAGATTCCGGGAACTAAAGGGCCCCACGGCTCTGGCCAACTCTAAAAGTGTCATATTTTGCATGCAATTTATGTAGAGGTCAAACCAATGTCCACATAATGGGCCTGTTATTAAGGGGAGACACTGCAGGCAAAACTCTTTTTTTATTTTTCATTTTTAAGGTTTGGGCCAGTTTGCTCTCTTAACACTTTCACCTGCTAACAAATAAATAACAACATATTTACAATTGCACTGATTCAACATCTTTTCATAGAACTGTATGGGAAATTGTAACTTCAGTTGATCATTTTCTCAAAAAAACATTTTTTTCCTCACATTGTGGCGACATCATCTTCACTTTAGTAGCTTCTAGAGCAGGGGTCTCCAACCTTTTCTACCCCGTGAGCTACTTTTTTGTATTCAAAGAAACAAAGAATAACTAGGCCTCTAGGACTGCCAAGATCATAATTCAACTCAATAAAGGAAAATGGCTGTAGTTTACTCTTTCACCTACATTTTTGAAGATGATTTGCTCAGAAAAAAAAAAATGCATGTAAAATGTGGCTCATCAAGCGAATGTACAAATGTAGAAAACCTTTGCTGAATTGCTACTTGGAACAGGCTCCCGAGCTACAGGTTGGAGATGCTTGTACAGACTCCAAACTTTTCAGTCTTGTACTTCACAATATTTTTAAGGTTTGTTCAGGGGGATTTTGTTTTTTACAATAGCTCCTAGCCTGAAAAACAATTCATTTACCTCTCCAACATGCCAGACCCCATCGAATATGAGCACTCTATGCAAAGGAGATGTGTTGCACTGCGTGAGGCAAATGGTGGTCGCACCAGATACTGACTGGTTTTCCCCAGAATCCCCCCAATAAAACAAAACTGCACGTTTCAGAGTGACCTTATATTGTGGCCAGTCTAAGGCACACCTGTGCAATAATCATGCTGTCTAATCAGCATCTTGATATGCCACGCCTGTGAGGTGGGATGGATTATCTCAGCAAAGGAGCTCACAATCACAGATTTAGACAGATTTGTGAACAATATTTTAGATAAATAGTTATGTTGTGTATGTAGAAAATGCTTGAGATCTTTGAGTTCATCTCATTAAAAAAATGGGAGCAAAAACTAAAGTGTTGCGTTTATATTTTTGTTCAGTGTAGTCTATTTAAAACAAAACCTTATATCCAAAATCCCCTTTGGCCAAATCTGTGTTGTTTCCCTCATGGTTAGTGGTTGTGTGAAGCCATTTATTGTCAAAAAACTAGCCAAATGTCCCTGATCAAAAGTTTACATATTGTGCATCTTGGAACAAACATCTATTTTTTTTCTCAGAGAGTCCTGTATTTCAGCTGAAGTGAGCTTTTCTTTGCTCCTCAACAATTTTCCAGGCAGTTGTTGAAGGTCATGTAAATGTTAGATCAGGGACATTTGAGTAGTTCCTGTTTCATTATGATTTCAAAAGAGTAAACTCAGTTCTTTGACAATAAATGGCTTCGCACAACCACTAACCATGAGTGGAAAAGAAGATTTTTGTGTTACCATTCATATTCTATGAAAAATGGTCAAAAGATTAAAAGGGTATGCAAACTTTTGAGCACAACTGTATAAATCTGGTTTCATCCATTATTATTATTTTGTGACTGAAAATATAGGCAATTTTGGCCATTTTTACACAAAATACATCTTTCGATTTATATGAAATGATAAAATGAAACTTCTTTCTCGTTTTCGTATCAGTAATCCTTATCCACCCGCAGTGCCTTAAGTAGATACTGACAGAGCTTTACAATGTGGCTGTTTAAAATAATGCTAAATGGGCTGAATGAGTGAGGGGACGCAGGCAGGTGGGCTTGTATTAACAGGTAGTTAAGGCCTAATGAATGGCACAGATAGTCACTCACTCTGGCAATTTCCTGCTTCAACAGAGCGTGTAACTGAAGTCAAGACTGACATTTTCGTGACCAGCATTGGGCCCGTCTCGGACCACGACATGGTAAGACTCACCTCTTTTTCTTTTTTTTTCCTTTTTTTGCCTCCGTAAATGTCACCAGCTTTGCCCCCGCCGCGTGTGCCGTCTCCCGCATGTCTCCACCTCATCACCGGGCTCCGTAACCTCTTTGGACACACTGGCCTTTAAGTGTTAAATCAGTTCATTTGACGACCACTATCATTAAATCTCCGTGCGGCGATAAAGCGGTAACATCATGTAATGACTTTGAATGTGCCACGGTGCCCAGTGTTGCTCCGAGCTGCGATGCTAGATACTTCCAATTGATTCGGTAGTAAGTAATGGAAAGAGTTGTTGGAGGATCGAAGTAAATTGGGGAAAGTGTCATATAGTGTTATAGTACGGGTCAAAATTTTGGAAACACTTTTGTGTATTGGTTTTCCATCATTTTTCAACACTTGTCATTGAAGGCATTACACTACTGCACATGGAATTATGTAGGAAACAAAAAAGATAAGATAAGATAATATAGTTCTTTATTGATCTCACAATGGAGAAATGTACTTGTTACATTAGCTCTTAGGACAGGATCGCACAGGGGGGTGCAAAAAGTCAGGAAATATGCCATCAGGAAGAAAAAGGTTTGCAAACAGTAGTGATAATACTGGAATAGGATAAGAAACTAAATTTAAAAAGTGTGAAATAACTTAAAAAAAAACCTTTATTTTGGTATTTTCTCACTGATCTAGAATGGTTTCCGACAGTCTGTGAAGTGAAAACCAATCTAGTGACTACATCATGAAGCTCATTGAGAAAAAGGCCAAAAGTGTTTAAAGCAGGAATCAAAGGAAACTATTTTGAAGAATCTGTTTCAACTTCAACCTTCATATGTTTCTCAAAAGTACAACAAATGGCGAGTGCTTCAGGGTCCCAGTGTGTGTATAACAGGTGCTCTTCCAGGATGTGGCCAGGAATTGATTAAATAAGAAATACTGACTTGCAAAAAAGCGTGGATAGCCAACGCGTTTCGACAATGGCATGTCTTCGTCAGGGCAGTGTGATCATTCCATATGTGTTCAGTCATAAATGAATGCCTTCAATGAGAATCTACAATCTAAATTCAACCTGAAAAGACTCAGAAACGAAGCGGCATTGGAAGAGTTCCAGTGAACAGGAATTATGTATTGCGCTCTCGGAACCTGGCGGAAGACAGAAGCGAAAAGTAGATGTACTACATGATGAATGCATGTAGGAGAAGTCTTCCCCCCGGAGTCCGGACACTGGTGGTGGTAGCGGATGAGGTGACCCACGGATGACGATCCTGGATGAGCGGCGTAGAGGTGAGGATGAGATGGAGCGATGATTGGATGATTGGTGAGGTGCAGCTGGAGATCTTGAAATAAAAGAGAAAATAAGAGATTAAAAAGTGTTTCCAAACTTTTGACTGGTACTATGCCTTACATAACCATGTTGCACATGTTTTTGGACACCATTATACAGTACACCACACCATCTTATGCAGCTAAATGTCACGTAACATGTACTCCATCTCTGACCTTTATCTTTCATAACTAGGCCCTGCTGGTCATGTAATCTGTAAAGATGGTGCCTGTTTGTCAAACACGTCCTTGTTTGTGAGACTTAAGGGGTCATTTATCAAGACAGGCGCTAAATAGTGAGTGGGAAATTGCATATAGCTATTTGTGGGCTTTTTTCACACATTGAAATCACATATTTCGGTATTAGACCCCCAAATCTGATGTGTGTACATGAGAGAAACGTGTGCAAAAAGTGTGTAAATGACTCTGATCCACCTTTGCACATGTTCATGTTACCCATGGGCCATTGCAACATCCATATATCTATGTCATCTCATGATCAGACGGTCAGGGGCTCAACTCCCGGCTCACACAGTCATCGTGTCCTTGGGCAAGACACTTCACTCGTCTTGCCTCCAGTGTCTGTGCACATTGTGTATGAATGGATGAGTGGTTCCTTGCTGTAAAGCGCTTTGAGTGCCTAACATACAGTAGGTGGAAACTGCGATAAGAATGTGACCATTTACCATTTATAATCTACAATGTCTAGTCTCTGCACGGGCAGAGCACCCTTGTAGCTTGTACATGTTTTTCTCTTATGCTGCATATGATAAGAAATTTCATGATTTATTTCAGACAACTTCTGTCATGTTTTAGATCATAGCATATAAAACCATTTCCAACCATGTGTTGTCTTTCATCCCCATTAAGACTTTCATTGATACGTTGAGAACCCCCTCCCTCAAAGGCCCTTGTACACTGCCTGGCCAAAAATGTAACTAAGCAAGTAGAACTGGGGTTGATGCAGTTTGTCAGTTTTAGGTTCAGCAACACTATATGCCCAAAGAATGAGATCAGCTGAAACATGAACATGAGTTATTATTTATGAGTTATTCCATCAATGGATTACTTCTTCTCTGATGGAACAGGCATATTCCAAGATGACAATCCCAGGATCAGGCTCATATCGTGAAAGAGTGGTTCAGGAGTGTGAATGGTCATTTTCACACATGGATTGTCCACCACAGTATCCATATCTTAACTCCACTGAGAATAGTTGGGATGTGCTGGAGAAGGCTTTGCTCAGTGTTCACACTCTTCATCATCAATACAAGACCGTAGTGAAAAATGAACACCACACTGGATGGAAATAAATCTTTGGACATTACAGAAGCTTATTGAAACAACCCCACAGCAAATGGTGCTGGGATCAAAGCTAAAGGTGGCCTAATGTGCGGATGGCATTTCTTTTTTGTGGTGACTTGTTTTTTTGCCAGACAGTATAGATTTAGTGTCCAACTAAAACACTTTTTTATTAATAAAAATAGTTTGTGGTATGTTCAAAATACTGTTAATGGTCGTCCAAACTTATTCCCAACCTTTTTGAGGCATGTCTAACATCCCATGTTTCAAAGGGATGAGGTTATACGCATGTTTCACCACTTCCAGGGTCACTGTCACAGAAATGCAAACAAAAACTAGCCTTCAATCTCACAATCAATAAAAATGCTTGTAGTTGCATGAACAGTCTTCAATTCATTTTAATCTGAAATAATTCCAAGCAGGCTGCTCTGTGCTAAATGTTGCGCACCCCCCCAGTCCACACTGGTATAAGCAATCAAACTAGTGCATCTTCAGTAGTTTTATCATGAGCACATCAGAACTACAAGTAGATAAAAAGTATATAATAGTATATAACTTCTGTAATGTTGGCAGGTTTTACTCGTGAGCCATTTTTCATCCCAGATGGCCAAGTGGTTGTGGAAATAAGAAGCGATGTTGGGTGTTAAAGTGTCCAGTACTTCCAACACAACTGCTTTTAAGATTGATTTTCACCAAAATAATTAGGTTTGCTTAACAAAGTCCATTAACGCTAATTTGCTTATCCCATATACCCCGCACTGGATGGTGATGTCAATATTAGAGCAGGTCCAAACAAGATTATGCTATTGAGACTGCTGATGTGATCAAGAACTGCAAACCATTACATTATAATACACTGTACAAGGCAAAGTCAGCTTTATACAATATTTGCTTATATTGTTTTGTTTCCTTTCTTATTCACAAATAACCCAAACCCATACGTATACAAGTTATTCATGTATTTACTAACCTCTTAACATTTTACCTCAAACTCGACATGAACTGTCCTCGTGACAATACGTAATCCTATGTATATCCATCATTCAGACAGGATTTTGGATCTTGTTGAGGCTGAGAATAAGCTTATTATTAACGAAGGAAGAAGAACATCTTTATTGTCCCCGTAGGGAAATTTGTCCTCTGCATTTAACCCATCCTTTCCTTTTGTCCTTCAAGCAGCAGGGGGTGATTAAAAAATACAATTTCTCTTGTTTTCGGGGGTTCAGAACTCAATAAGTCAGACCAGCAAATACATATTGCCAAATCCCTCCAAATTAATAAACACTATTTATTTGTTTCCTGGTGAACATTTTAAAAATCAGGCCCAAAATGTGGAAGGAAAAAATGTGTGTGCCTGCTGTAAGTACAGTCCATACAGTAGCTTACTAGGGAACAAGCCTAGGATGTTCCAGTAATGTGATCAAACCACAAAATAGAAAATCCACTGAAAGCTGGGTTGAGTCGAGTTTGCATTTTCACCCGATATGGTCACTTGTTGGGCCAGGACTATCTTGAAAACAAGATTCTGAACCTCATTGGGACTGTCCTGGTTTAAAGGTCAAATGAAGTTTAAAAATCCCAGCCATGTCAGGCCGACATTAGCATCTGCCCAGCTGTTCCTGCGTCACGCTTTCGGCACTTCCATTTTACTGTATCTTCCCCGGCAACCAATTAATTTCCGCCTTTTATATACGGGAATAAATGCTCTTGTTACATTACACTTGGAAGATTTGAACCCTGTTTGACATAATGTGAGTTAATTGTGCTGTCCGACATATGGGCCTAGTCTATTCCACTACACTGCGGCCATATGGATAGGCCTCAGTACATTTGCTCCATCTCCAGTCTGTTCCCTGTCCTATTCTATGCTATTACCTCCCAGCTCTCTGTAAACTCCTGCTAATTATCTAGCGTGGTCGGAGCGAAAGAGAGTGGGACAAACACGGACAGAAAAACAAGCTGCTGTGTAATTTTCATATGGTCTTGCTCTAGTCTTCCCGGGCAGTCATGTGGAATCATTAAAATATGCTCAAAGCTAAAGTCATTAGCGTAGCTTTGAAATGAAATGTCCTAAATTTCGAGTCCAGAGTACCCCTCCTGTTATTTCTTTCGCTCCCTGGTGTAATTTAGCTGATAACCAAAGTAGCTTTCCCCAAGAGAGAAAAATGCTAGCGACGATTATTCCTGCCACTAACCACACAAGTCAATTCTTAGCCCTCACATTTTAAAGGCCGCACAGTAATTATGGAAATTCAGTGCGGGAGGATGAGAAAAAAGAGAGAAAGAGATCCCGAAATACTTCTAAATCAGTCTCGCTCTGAGTCTGGCAAACATTCCATGACCAGTGTTAAATTTGCGCATCTCACGAGCTTACAAACAGGGAAGATACATTTGTCAAGTTATATTTTGACAAAGTTAATGTTAGCTCTAGTACTGTAGCTCTAAAGACTTGGCTTTCAAAACTGCACTTAGCCTTCTGTAAACCGTTACTAAACTCAAAGAAGAAAATGGACCAATATAACACAAATACTGTACGTATAATGGCTATACATTTAACCAAGGACCCTACAAGTTACCCTTGAGTATACCAAGAGAAGAACACCTGACACCTGAGCCACAATTTTTAATATCAGTCCTTCTGGGAATTTTGTAGTTCAGACATCCCCATGAGCATTCATTCTTGAGAAGAGACTGAAATACCGGAATTTCTGGCCTATAAGCCGCTACATTTTCCACACGCTATAGGAACACTGCGGCCTAGATACAACGGTGCGGCTTATGAGGTCTCATATCCCGCGTCGCCATCGACTTTAGCGAATATCTGCGCGAGTGAATGTCGTAAAGAGTTACGTTTTTTTGCATTGGAAAGAGGAGGGTTGGGGCTTTAAAATGAGCCCAGGCCTAGGCCTCCAGGGGGCGATATAAGGTTGCGTTGAAAATTCGTGTCAAAAAGTGCTAAGTTAGCGTTAGCTAAAACTGCTGACTCTGCATTTTACAAAATCGCCCAGGGATTCAAAGCGGTACTGGATAAAAACCTTTTTTTTTGACTTCTTCATCTTGAAAATGTGTCTCTGGTCAGCGGCCATCTTGTTTTCTGTTGAACATGGAGGACAAAAGTATGGAGTAACATTTTATTTACATCTTTTAAGTCGGTGACATACATTCTCATTGGTTGGCACGGTTTTGGATTGCACAGTTGTGGATTGTTTACCTCTATGTATATCACTTCCTGGGCCCGTGTCCAGTAAGGAAGTGATAAAATAAACATCTCAAAAATGGTACAATGGTAGTAATGTTTTTGTGAATATGCCTACTGCAGGGGTCCCTAACCTTGTTTACCTTGTGAGGTACTTTTGCGTTACAAAAACAGCAGTGAGCTACTTGTACTTCAAAGAAACACGTGTAACTAGGCCTCTAGGACTCCCAAGATGATCATTCAATACAATAAAAGAAAATGACAGTAGTTTCTGGTTTATACTTTGCTATACACCTAAATGTTTGGAGATATTTTGATCAGACAAAAATGCATCTAAAATTTGACTCATCAAGTGCATGTAGAAATGTAGAAAGCCTTTGGTGAGCTACTTGGAAAGGGATGGCAAGCTACCGGTAGCTCTCAAGATACTGGTTGGAGATCCCTGGCCGACTGTGTCATATGCAGAGGTCTAAACTACACAGGAAATAATAATAATGATGATAACAATACATCATTTAATTTGTATTGTGGATACTCTTGCAGCCGTGTTGGGAACGGATAAAATAAAAAATAATTGACAAAATTGTCAACAGTCTTCATACTTTTGTAAGCCACACAAGTAAGCTAATCCATCTTCATTGACTTTACCATACTGGTACTGTAAAATAGACCCATCTTTAGATACCTGGCAGGAAACTCCTCCAGACCTCCCCATGTGTCCCGCAGCTGCTAATATGAAGCGACAGTCAGCAGCACGGAACTAGGCCAAGGCAACTGTGGGAAAGTCAAAGTGACACCGGATACAGTGAGAGCATGAGAGGGTGAGGCACAGAACAGAAAAAAAAAAATATATGACTTAGTCAGCATCTTGTCCAAACTGTGAGTCCTTCCAATGACCCGCAACAAGGTAGTTTGGGTGTAGACTGTCTGCGTGTACAGGGGAGTAAGTTCAAGTATGACTTATTTAACTTGTTAGGTTGTTTGTAAACTTGTGAGGCTGGCGAGATTTGGCCGAGATGCAGGAAGTTAACCTTGAATTGGGGAGAACAAGTGGAGGCCAGTGAGGAACTTGGGACCCAAGCCATTATTGATCCATCCCTATTGTTTTCTTTTTCTTTTTAGTTTGTTTTCTTTCTTTTCTTATATCAAGCTAGGGTATACCTTGGAACCAATCGGAAATGTCATGGAAAATGTAGTCACAATAAATCAAAGTAAAGATTAATATTCTGAACTCAAGGTATTTTACCCCAAGCTTGATACCTGTATATATATATTTTTGCCTGATAGCTTAGTGTCCCCCAATGGAGAACCCCTGATACGAGCTGGAAAAGGGTCTACAGGCGCTGCACTAGTTCTGACAGATCCCCCTAGAGGCAAAATCTCTCTGGTATTTTGACATTTCATGGTAAATAATGCACACACTAATCCAGATGCAAAACACAAAAAGTTTTCTTTTCGCTAATGTGACTTTTGGTGAGACATTCTAGCCAAAAGCTTTTGTTTTGTTTTTTCAGATTTTGGACCAGATTAATGTGTTGTTCTTATTATTTATTTTTTATTTATTTTTGAAGGCTTTTCAAAATCTATATCTAACTCCTAACCTGATTTTTGAACCTCCAAAAATCATGGCTAAATGTGGATATGTGTTCACTAGTTTGTTCAAAAACTATTTCTCATTCATTCCCCTTTGAAAACATATTTGTGTCTTTCTACAAATTAAACCATTATTTAGATTTTGTCGCTACAAATATATTCAATTTTATTCACAAAATCATTCGCCTTGAATACATTACTCTTTATTTCCAACAGAAAATTAGGATAACTTGAGAAATGTTAATAGAGAAACAAACACATCACAACAGACAGCACAACTTGGATTATGTGAACCCATTACAGACTGGGGAACAAAAAGTTAGCAGATGAAGAAAACCATTCAGTCACACCAACAATAAACCCGTATCTTGAAAGCTCTGAGCAGCATCGCTCTTGTTTCATATTGATTTTGTTCCAGGCAAGACTTTGTTCCAAGATTTTTCCTCACCCCAAGTTTGCTTGTTAAGCCACTGTTATATTTGCTCTGACTGTGACCATCAATGAGTCATCTTTGCAAGCTTCCATCACACACACGCGTCTATGGAGAATTTTCTTGATGTGCTGTAGAGAAGTGGTTCTCAACTGGTGGCTCGGGACCATAGACCGTGGAAAGCATTGACGTAGCATCGATATAGCTGTGTGAAGCCTAATAGATTGCGTTCACTTTATCGAATTCTTTTAAATTCCGAGGGCAGGTGCCAATACAATATGTTTTTGAAAGAAATTTCCAAAAAGAAAATTGACAAATGTTGTTTGTGCAGTATTTGGTAGTGATTGGATTCACAAAACAATCCATATAGCTGGAAGTCCTTTATACTGGCCAACATCATGCATATGTTTTTGAATATTGTCATCACATATGGACACCTTTATGAGAAAATAATTAGACTTTAGTTCATATGGGCTGACAGAGAAGACATTGAACTTTGTTTCATGTGGATTGGCCCAAGAATTACAGAGAATTTCGCAATAAACTAAGACTAGAAGGGAGGGCACGCACCGGAAGTTCTTTGTAAGTACATGGTCCATGGTCAAGACTTGGGTTGTCGGGAACTTTTTTTGAATATGTATCTGCTGAAGACACAAAAAAAAATATTGTCCGAATTATTTATAGGATTATTGAATGCTTATTCAACTATAATTTGCTGGAAAATACAGTGTTTACATTTTGTTTATACTAAATTCAATTCTTTGTTGTTATGATAGTGCATTGGCTTTCTAGAGTGTTGGTGGGTCCAGCCCACTCACTGAGAACCACTCACTGCTGAATGACATTTCACTCTCTTTCTCTCTCTCTCCCCGCCTGTAGGAGTACACCATTGACGTGTTCTTCAGACAGAGTTGGAGGGATGAGCGGCTAAAGTTCAAAGGCCCCATGGCCGTGCTGCGCCTCAACAACCTGATGGCCAGCAAGATCTGGACGCCTGACACCTTCTTCCACAACGGCAAGAAGTCAGTGGCCCACAACATGACCATGCCCAACAAACTGCTGCGCATCACGGAGGAGGGAACGCTGCTCTACACAATGAGGTGGGTACACAATGAGGTGAACTCCTGACCAAATATGTTTGTGTAGGTTCTCAGTCGTACCTACTCCTGGGAGCAGCAGGGCCATAGGCAAGTATCAACGACTTAGAGAGTAGCTCAGGGAGACAATGGACCCTCATTAAGTACTTTACCTTTAGCACTAAGAGAGGAGGGGCCTAGAGGCTGACTCCTCCTGCTGGTTCACTACCTTTATAAACCCACAGCGTGCTCCAGACCTTCAGTAGCTGATGACGATCTTTGGAGTAAGATCGAAACGTCCTCCACTTCAACTACAGAGTACAGATGAAGACTGAAGAATTTTTGTCCTGACCAAATAGGAAAATAAAACCTAGTTGCTGATTGATTCATATTTTTAAAGCACATTGAGGACACTTGATTGTGTTTTAACCCACCCAAAAGCAAACTAAAGCAAACTGAACTGTAAATATTTAGCAGTGTCATTTGTAAAAGTAACATTTGGTTTAAATGATTGATTGTGTGTCGATCAAACTACTGCAGCTTAACACAAATTAGACATACACAGCAGTCATGGAGTTGTGAATACTTCCTTGCCATGTTTAATATTACCAATGTCATTTCATATGTACAGTATACCTACAACTATTTGGTAGTAACCTTACACTGCTTCATCAATTCCTGTGAGATTTGTGATTTCACGACTCACGGAAATACATTGATCATAGAAAAACATGAGATATGCTGCTACAGCCTTACAAACACGAGTAACATTTTTTCAAAATTAATGATTTAATGGTCTTAGTGCTTTGTTGTTTAGCTACATCTTGAGACTAGCTGTGATTGGCTCGAAGTGGTGTGCTTGATTTAATCAGCAGCAAATTTTCTCTCAAAAGTCCATCTTCTTCTTCTTTTGTATATCATCAGATGGCCAACTCAGTGTGGTGTAGCCATGCCCTCGTATCTGGTCCTAAGTGGAAGAGGCCAGCTTCTGAGGGTGGGCTGTATAGGGGTCAGCCGGTGATTATATGCTCGGCAGTCTGCTCAGGCTCGCCACATTTGCATGCCGCACTGTCTGATAGGCCCCACTTCTTCAAAGATGACCATCAATTTGGCTTTTGTCAGGTTCATATTTTTGTAGCCATTGGTCTAAATGTTTTGTGAAAGCAGTAATCTCGTGAAATCCGATGTGCTCTGTATAGTGCAAAAGACATTTGTGGTGAAAATCACAGACCACTATGCACTTTTTATCACATCAATGTTGAAGCTGGAAGTAACACTATTTATAGGCTAGAAGTTCTTAACATTTAGGCTTGAAAGCCCTGAAACTTGCGAGATGTACTTATAAACTCATTTCCGTGAATGATCGGGATGTTAGGAACGCATTAGGAAAGGTAGGAAAGCGTTTGGACCACAGATAAAGGCCCATTCATGCTAGACTTTTGTACGTAAACAGATCTGTGTGTTGGAAGTGTAGTCACTGCATTCAAGGTTCCACGCTGTATTTATGGTTCTAATGTCAAAACTGTGTTAGAATTTAGAATTTACCAAAATGGAAGAAAAAAAGGCAATGACCAAAACAAATATAGATACACCTTTAAAGTGTTTTTACATAACAATTACTGAAAAAATGTCAAGATAATTATGTGAAACATTTTTCTTCTGGTGACTCTGCAGGGAGTTGTGGCAAATTGTAATTCTTCAGAGACTAGTTGGAGACTCTTTCCAGTCTCCATCAGGTCTCGGAGACGTCTCGATTCAGTTGCGGCGACTTTGCGGACTAGCACACAACACTTTTTTGGCAATGAGAGAGGTTAAACGTTTTCTGTAAGTCTTCACAAGGTTTTCACACACTGTTGCTGGTATTTTGGCCCATTCCTCCATGCAGATCTCCTCTAGAGCTCGCAAACTGGTGGAGACTTGAGACCGTCTCCGAGAGGTCTCTGTGTGACTCTGAGACTATTTTTAGCCTCTGAGTTTACATCCTACATATTTAGATCAAGTTGTTCAGTGGTCATCTAGCAGGAACTCAAGGTCCACATAATCTTTAGAAAATATGATTACTCAGTGGGTTAATCTTAATGGAAATGAATACAGACAGGAAAAACTGGCCCAGCAAGTTTAGGTTAGCAGAACTAGCATAGCCACACTGTGCAACAAGCGCATCATGGATGTTCAAGAAATACAATCTCATTTTTGGCACTTCACGCTTTTGGTTCTGAAATCACTACACACCTGAAATCAAATGGATTATAGACCTTTCTCAGTCATGTGACTTGGAATGGAATGCCGGCCTGTTGGTTGGCATTCCGCTGATTTACTCCATCTGCTGCATGGTATCAGCTGTTCTTTACAATGGTGTTACCGGTCTTGACACTCTCCAAGACGGTTCAGCACTTGAGTGGTCAGGTCAGACAATGATATCTGAACAAATGCTCGTTTGTCGGAGCTCAGGACCCGTCATGTGACTTTTGCTGCCCACAAGACTCTGATTGGTCAGAGCATAGAGATATAGCATGTTTTGATTTGAATTGCTTGCAGCAACCCATTGTTGCAA
>OMNZ01045817.1:7258-17870 GCA_900303255.1 Lesueurigobius sanzi | reverse complement strand
TGGACATCTACTGATCAACTTGAAGCAAAGAAATTATGTTCAGCCTACATTTCTACAGTGGTAGGCAGTAACAAAGTACATTTACTTAAGTACTGTACTTAAGTTTTTAAGGATCTGTACTCTGATAAGCATTTTTGTTCACAACTTATTACTTTTACTCCACTACGTTTGACAAACAAATATAATACTATCTACTCCACTACATTTGTAAAAAAGCTCTTGTTACTTACGGAGTGTAGATATTTAATATCATTATCATGTCCACTCTGGAACAGAAGGTGCACATGTATAATTCAATGCCCCAAACCAAACAATGGTCCCTCAAGTGTTTACTCATTCAGTCTGAGTATCTGTTGTTGTTTTTCTATTCTTTTGTCATTAATACTGTATCTGCACCAGGGTGAACTGAAGATGAAAATACTCAAATACATCTTCAGAAGTATTGTATATTCATATGCTACATGTTTTTGAAGATTCACAACACTTATTTAAAATGAAATGTTCTTTTTACTTCCAACACTTAAGCACTTCGAAATGCACCCACTTCAGTTTAGGGCTGAACCATTTTGGAAAATAATCTAATTGCGATTTTTTTCCCCCTCAATATTGCGATTGCGATTTTATATGCAATTATTTTTTCAAGGTCCTCTCAAGGGCTGAACGATGTGCATTTTAGAAAATAAATTATATTTTCAGCTGGTCCTTTAGCTGCTTTTATAATTAATTTTTTAGGTGAGAGCAAAGGCAGTATGACCATAAGACAGTGTCAGTGCCCCCTGCTGGACAGTGTGGAATTTCTTCCTTTTAAAACAACCTTGCCTGCCCCCTCGTGGCTGGACAGAGCATTTTAATAGTTTCTTAAAATTTCATAACTCCTGACAGGAATGGGCTAGAGACTTACTTTTTTTGTTTTTTTTTTCCCTTAAAAATCACATACCTCTGTGATTTGTAAATCGTGTTGTGTAATATCGCGATATAATCACAAAAGCGATAAATCGTTCAGCCCTACTTCAATGCTTCAACTTAAGCAAAGTTTTCAGAAACTTCCACTTTCATTAGAGTAATATTTGACCAGTAGTATCTGTACTTTTACTCAAGTAATGAAATGAAGTATACTTCGCCCACCACTGCATTTCTACAGTATGTTGTGGTTCTCATGAGGAGCAGCCCTGACTCTGCTCCTGCTCCAGGGTGCCCTGTCTTCAAGCCTCTTCTACTGCCTTGACAAACTTTCATCAGGGTATTTGAATATTATTTGAATATTTTCTTACATATATGATGAGAGACTGATACTGCCCTTAATGGACGCATCTATGCTAATACAAGACTGATTTAAATAAAAAGTAGTTAAAAGTTTGAGACACAGACCACACCGTTACGACCTTATTCTGTGTGTTTTCTGAGCAGCCTGTCACTCGCTCCTCTTTATGCATAAAGGAGGCAGGAGCGCAGCGCTGGCGGACGGACAGCTGTTCAGAAACACACTGATGGATCAATCTTTTTATATAAGATGAGCCTGAATTGTCGCCAATACAAAGAAAAGATGGCCTGCACAAAGCTGCTGGTAGTGGTAGATTTAGGGCCCCATCTTTGCGATGGAGGTCAAGACCAAGGCTGAGAAGACCTCGATCGCCAAGATGGGGCCCTTTTAAAGTTTCGGACAATAGTGAGTGAGCTTTACCGATTATGGAGGGAAGCACGATGGAGGGGAGCCGAGAACACGAGGGGAGCCGAGAACACGAGGGGAGCCGAGAACACGAGGGGAGAACACGAGGGGAGCCGAGAACACGAGGGGAGCCGAGAACACGAGGGGAGAACACGAGGGGAGCCGAGAACACGAGGGGAGCCGAGAACACGAGGGGAGAACACGAGGGGAGCCGAGAACACGAGGGGAGCCGAGAACACGAGGGGAGCGAGAACACGAGGGGAGCCGAGAACACGAGGGGAGAACACGAGGGGAGAACACGAGGGGAGCCGAGAACACGAGGGGAGCCGAGAACACGAGGGGAGCCGAGAACACGTGCAGCTTCAATGACATTTAGAAAAAAACATTGCTCGTTATTCTCGAGTGCCATCTTGAGAAATCTTGTTCAGTAGCAAACGCAATTCTGTAAATTGTTTATTCATTTAAATTTTATATGTTTCCTTCTTGTTTGCTCTCAATAGAGTAAATTTCTCCATTGTGAGGTAGGGCTGGGCAATTAATGGAATCCATGCACAGAAAAAAACATGCGGCGGCCACTTGTTGTCACCAGTAATTACAAATCTAGTCCAGTAGGTGGCGGTAAATGCTCAGTTGTTTCCAGTTACATGGTTCCATAGCGTCTGCAAAATCAAGACAGCAAAAATGACCTGCAGTTTCCACCAAATATTGGAGTATTTCTTCACGATGTCTACTCCAAAGGTCAGAGAAGCTTTTTCTAGTGAAGAATTGTTGGTAAACTTAATCTGTGCTAGTGCGCTAGCTAACACTAGCTGTTGTTGCAATCTGGCGTTCTTGCCTTCAAAGACTTTCACTTTTGTGCGACCTCTGCACATGTGTTTTTGTGTCCCTGGCCATGTGAGAGCTGTGGGAGCTACTGTGTGGGTGGAGAGGTGCCCATTTCTGCTTCTGTAGTAGAAAGTTAGCGGTCAACATGCAGTTTTGAAGTGATGTAGCATTACAACGAAAACTGAAATAGAAAAATAATTGTGATTTTTCATTTTCATAATCGCCCAGCCCTATTGTGAGATAAGTAAAGTCTTATCTTGCTCTTTCTTGCTGTTTTGGCATTGTAGATGACACCAGCTTAAATTGTACTCTTTTTTTCAGTGCTCAAGGAAGAGGCCGCGCTGTGCCAAACTGGATGAGAGGGACAAAAAGGCTAGATGATGATGTTGACATGTGAGAGGCAGGTGTTCATACGGTGTGTGTGTGGGGGGGGGCGAGGGGTTCAGTGGCCCGAAGCACTGGCGGACCGGCACCATCACAAGAAGCTCTGTGCATGGTTATTTAGGGCTGGGTGTGAGCTGTGTGCTTATCTGAAATTTACAGTTGGACTTCATGCTCGTGTTCGGCCATCTACTCCGGCCATAAATCCAGCCACAGAGCGTGCATGAATCAGCCCCTGCGCCGCACTCCGATGACGAGAGCGCACAACTTAAATGAACATTTAAAAGCCTTTGCCACGTCCAATCCACTGCCTGCTCAAATGAGGAAGTGCAAATTTTATAATTACTTTTCACACTAATTTGTGTTTGATTTCAAATGAAAAACTGGATCAAACATTTCCTCACCGTCTCATTTAGACTCCAGTCTGTGCTTCGAGCGTAAGCTAGAGTCTGATGCCTATTTATGAATAAATCAAACTATTTCATGAATACATATTATGGATAAAAGTGAAATTAAGGCGAGACAAGGCTGGTGAAAACATACATTTTCATGCTGTGGTAAATTTTGAGATTTTTGGCTAGTTTTCTCCCTTAACATCAAAGTATTAAAGTTGACATATCACGCATTTAAATCTTAAAGACAGGCTTAAAATCTTTCATTAGGATGTCTGTACATTAATATTTTACATTTTATACGTACATTCAAATAATGCCTCTGTGAGGATTACACGATGTTCATAAATTGTAGTGTCAGGGCTGATGAGGATTTGTCCTGGCTTGCCCCCTACAGCCACGAGTGGGAATCACACGGTAAAAATAAACAATTAGCTTTGATTTAAACATATGGCTAGTAGCGCGATGCAGTTGCTATGTCCATGCTTTAAGACAGAACGGCTCAGAACTGATCCAATTAGGGCTGCAAGATTAATCTATATCAAATCCACATCGCAATTTTAAATACTGCCTTTACCTCGGCCTGGGAGCCATCCAGCCCATCCGTCCATAGGAGTTGGATCCCTTCCCCAATGTGGTTCTCCTCGAGGTTTGTCCGTTTTGTCCCACATGGTTTTCTTGAGTTTAGGGAGGGTCTAAGGATGTGTTTTGATGAAGCTGAAATATAATAAATGAGTACTACTGCAATGTATAATAGCAGTTTTAGGAGTATATTTTGCTGACAATACTCGAGTAGTGACAATAATACTGGTAACCGCGATGAAAAGAAGGCAGGATTAGTTGATCTTAGCATTTTTTTTCATAATTAGCATCACCAATTTCGTCCACAGTCAGTTCAGCAATGGCAGATAGTTACTGATAACATTGTGAATCGCAATAATTTTGTCCAAGGAGATTGTGAAACAGAAATTTCCATAACGTCCCATGCCTAGATGACACTGAAATACTGAATATTGGATTATTGGCTTTAAAAATGTGCAGGACAGTTTGGGGGTTTGAACAATTACGTAATTTTTCCAGGAAGTAGAAAACGAAGCGCTGCAGAAGTCAATTCAAAACTGTGTGAATGTTTGGCGATGGAACAACATTATAACATGGTTAAAAGCTTGAAAAAGTTGATTTTGCAGGATATGTCTCCTTTAAAACTGATACTCTGATAGTAGTTTCCAAACTCACCCTTTGCAGAGTTTACTTTATGACATTTTATTGAGTCACGCTGTGGACTTTCTCCTGAGATCACTACATCATCGCCAGACTTCGTTGTGTTTCCATTCCGATGCGTGTGGATCCATTTACAAGTACTAACATTTCCGGTCAAAGTCACACACTGAATACCCCCAAAGACTGTGTAATCCAAATATGATCATTTCTAGGAGGCACCAGCCATGAAAGTCCACAGAGATATCCACACACAGTTTGGAGTTTTTCAAGATGAAATTTGGATCTTTACAGCTTAAAAATCCCTTCTGACTGTCTCTATCCATTATTTAGATCTCATTACCAAAAATATAGGCATTTTAGGCCATTTTTATTGCCTAAGTCAAAACATAAAGTGATGAAAAACATGCAATACATTTAATTGTCTTTCTGCTACAGTAAACGTTTTAAATTAGTACCTTAGTACAAATAATATCCATTCAAGAGAATTGCTCAAAATACCCAGTTCGGTCATGAACGTCACTCCATTTACTGAAGTTTGACATGACAAGTATAATTTGGGTCAATAGCGATTCTCTTCACCCTGTGCCAGACTGTTCGGCGTCACGTCCATTGCTCGTTGCTGCCTGTTCTCGTTAGCCGTGCCTTCATCCAACTCGGAGCGTAATCAAAACTTCAGAACAGTCGGTGATGGATCTGCATGCTGTTTGAAGTCATGTCGCTGCTCCCTGCTTCATTCATCTAAACGACATGGCAATGGTGGGACTCCTGCTATAGCGGCTTTGATCGTAAAGCTGTGCAAATGCTATTGGCTGCAGCAAACCTTATGATATGCATGAGCAATAGGGAAACTGAGCGGAAGGCAAAGGGATGAAAGTTAGAAGTAAGGTGTAGAGAGCGGCACTGTTACAGCACTTGTATGGCTGCATAATTAATCAACCAGATCAAAACTTTTATCAGACCTTTGTGGTTTGTCGCACCTGACAGTTTTGACTGCTCACTTCCTGCAGACCTCCTCGGAGTGGTCTTTGGACTTCATGACGGGTTGCTGACATTGCTGTGATACCACCCCTAGTGCAGAGGTGAACAAACTGAGGCCCAAACGCCCTAAACCAGAACCGGCACCGGCAGTGTTGGGAAAGTTCATTTTCCACATGAACTAGTTCAAAGTTCAGTTCACAAATTTTAAAATGAACTAGTTCGTTCATAGTTCATAATTGTTTATAGTTAATAGTTTGTTCATAGTTCCAAAAATGAGTTTTTGGGTTCATAGTTCATTTTTTTTGTTGATGCGAGCTATTATGTTTCAATATTATTGCCAAAGCCCATAGAACCACAGACAGCCAATATTTTATCAGTTTTAACAATGAAACTATGTGTTTGATTTCATTGTCATATAAAATTTTGAATCCTTATCCAATCAGGGTTATTAGCACAACTAACTGGACTTTCCACTTTACTCATAGGCTGCAGGTCTCCAACAATATACTGCAGCACAAAGTTGTCCACCTGCGGTTGAGAGAAAATTGAGCGCCCACCACTGTACGCAGTCAGTTGGATTTGGGTAGGCGATCTCTGAGTTTGACTGTCTTTTGATTTCGAGCTCGGCTAGCCGGGTGCTTGAGTTCAACGTGTCTTTTTAAGTTGGCTGTTGATGTGACGGAGGTGAGGATTTTCTTTTTGAAAGCCGGCGGGCAAAGCTTACAGATGAATGTGACGTTATTCCCTTCCTCACCGACCTTGTCATAGAACTCTTTTAAATGGCGAGTCCTTCCTACCTGCTACAGTATCAGTCGCCTCCGCGCTGCTTTTTTGTTATGTTTCGATGCCACCCGTGTGATGAGGCGCTGGTGGTGGTTGCCAGGTTGACTGTTTTTATGCTAAATATATCACTGTTTTGATGGTAAATAGTGAGGGCTCATTACGGTGTGTTCAGTCGGGGTTTCGCCTTGAACACTAAAGAAATCTGGCACCCAATTGAACGAACGTAAATAGATGGGGAATGGCGTTCACAGACCCCAGAATGAGCGCGTTCATAGTTTCGTTCATGGGGCAGTAATACAGTGCGAACTTTCGTTCAATGAACACGTTCAGGTACAACACTGAGAACCGGTCCGGCCCCCCTGGCCAGTTCAAAAACCCTATGTGGCATTTGCATCAAAAAAGTTTGCCCATAGAGGGGAGCAAAGCAAAGGTTAACACCCCCTTTGCGGTGACACCGCATAAATTGTTATTTTCAGGCGTAAATGTGAAGATCTCAGTTGATGTTTCCCCATTAATCTCAATGGACGGAGCCTCTGGTGTCACTGGTGCTGCCCTCTATACTGGCCGTGGTGGCTAGAGGCGACTCCAGAAAGAACTCTGTAATATAGAATCCTGTGGAGATTGTACATGTGTCAAAAACAGCTTTAAAGCCTGGCTCCAAAAATGTTTTATTTTTACTAAGTTACTAAGTAACTACGCTTCCTTCCTAAGCTCTGTGTGTTAATCATTGTCCGCATTGACAGAAACTTCTGTAACTCTTCCTCATCGTTCTCATTGAATTAAAAGGCCGTTTTTGTCAATAGCATTAAAAACAACAGCGCAAATACTATGCAATGTCCTTCAGTCAGCCATCAGTGTGGTGCCCCTCGAAGCACTTAGTGCCCCACTCACAGCGGTGGTGCTGCTTTTAGGGCACTTTTTCCGTAAATTGTTGCCTCTGAAACGCACAAAGCACCGTAAATGCATCTTACTCTCCTATGTCACATAAACATCCCATTTTCCAACTCGCCATTATAAAGAAATCTGTCGTTTTTTTACCTGTCAACCCAGCTTTTCTGTGATGTCTGGCCCAATAGCCATGGCAGTAGCGGGGGCTCCACCCACTGCGGCGGCTTATTCCTACTTGCTGCGAGCGTGTCCAGCGTTTCAGCGGGGCTGGCTTCTTGAGCGCGGTCACTACCAGACACCAGGATGACATGTCCATATTGGGGTCTCGTTGAGGCATAAACGTCTTCCAAGCGCTTATTAAAAATAATCCATACTAGAAACCCTCTTAGTGCCGCATGTGTAAACGGTGGTGGTTGTTTGTTTTGGAAGAGGTGTCTTGGTAAGATAGTCGCGCCCCGCGGTCTCGGGCCGCGTTGTATGGAGGTGACTGAATTGCGCCTCCAATTGTGGGTCTCTTTCAGAAAACCTCATAGACAACGGAAAATGCCAAAAGAATCGTTCCAACGCGATTTTATTAATTTGGAGATCATTTAGCTCAAGAATCGAAATCGTGATCAAAATTCAATTAATTGCACAGCCCTAGCTTATACATTTCCCTTGTTGTTGGCTTTAGGCAGGTATCCACGCTGCAGCTATTGTTGTATATTTATACTTGTGTCATAAACGTGGCTCTTCTTCGTGAAGCGATGGGCCGCCTGGTCGCACTGCCTACTTATCTTTTTACGAGGATAGTGGCAAAACCTCTTTGTTAGTTTGCCTAGAAATAAGGTCACATTTATTAGCAATTTCTGCTACACATCATATTTATACTTATATTTTAACCAATAAATACAGACAGAATGCTGGTAAGTCCAAAAGAATGGAACATGGAACTCGGCGAGGGTTAACTCGGCCCTGGCGCAATCTGCAGGCTGACCTCTTTGGTCCCCCAAATTGGTTCCCCTCGAGGTTTCCTAATTTTCTCCCATGTGGTTTTAAGGGTTGTCTCTCGCCGTGGAGGAGGGTCTAAGGATGTGGGATACTCTAACCTTGTTATGTTCGATTTACTTATTCACGGGACATTACATCTGGTTGTGACATTTCATTCGTGTGTGACTTGTTTAGATCATTCTTGATGTCTGATATTGATTTCCATTGATGTCCATACCGACCTCTGAGACGACTCCTGTTGATATTGGGCGTTACAAAAATAAATTGATTGATTTGGTACAGCGTCCCCGGTGTGCGAAAGAAAACATGCCCCCCCATTCTTGTTAATTGTCCTAGGGCCACCTTTCCGAATTTCAATTGCCTCTTTTATCTAGCGACAGAGTTTAATTTGCTCCATCCTGATTATTTCAGCTCCATCCCAGTCCATTATGTGTTTTCTCTCTCTTTTGCAATGATTGGATTCACTTTGCTTACCATGGTGATCTGTACCTTTATGTCCAACTTTGTGAAACTCAGATGCTCAAATTAAAAGGCGAAATTATTTTTTTTAATCAATCATAGATTACAAATAATATACAGTATAATATATGTATATATAAGTTGCTCTGGAGTATAAGTCGCACCAGCCAAAAAATGCATAATGAAGAAGAAAAAAACTTTTATTTACTTTATTTACTTAAAATCAAGACCAAGACCAAGAACAGACATTTCATATTGAATGGCAAGTTATAATAATAACAATAGAATAGAGAACAACAGGCTGAACAGGTGTACAATATGCTAATATAACACATAAATAAGTGTCTGGCATGTTAACGTAGCATATTAATTAATATATAAGTCGCACCTGAGTATAAGTTGCAGGACCAGCCAAACGAGAAAAAGCGTGACTTATAGTCTGGAAAATACGGTAAGTATTAAACATACTTAAACATCATTGAACATTGAAATAATCATTTAATTCAAGCCTATATTTTGAGTCAAAATGTAAAAACACAGTGACTGAGAAAGCCTGTAGTTAAGACGACAGAAATGTCTTGATTTTAAAACATAAATCTCAAATTAAATGTCAACAGCAACATTTGCAAACGTTGCCAGTGGATATTTTCCAAAAGTCACACAAATGCCAAAACTAATCTGTTATAGTTGGAAGTCATAGATCAGACTCTTGTCGTACCAGCGGCAGTGACCCATAATTTGCCTCAAAAAGCCATTTTCCTCCTGATTGGCACTATGGAATGAAAGGCATTTCATTCTTTGCTGTCTGTGAAGATAATGTGAGCATGAAGGATAAAAAGTACATTATTCTCCAGGACTCGGGGTCGGACCCCAGCTGACCTTTCTCACCCATTTAGGCACATTTTAGACCATTTTGAAATCCGGTTTAGTCCTGCTTTGATCTTGATCTAGACCTGGTGGTACTTGGAAGGTGAAATATGTACAGTACCTGTTGTGACAAGTTTGAGAGCCACTGCTTTATTGCAAGCCCTTTCAATGTAGAGCTACTGCAAATCTGTCTTTCATGTTGCACCGTTCCCCTGAAGGACAATCCTAGTTTGTCAATCTTTAAGACAATGGCAGAGCAAACTGGCCCCAAACCTGAAAAAATAAGTAGATGTGGAATATCTTAAAACAATATTACCAATGGAACAAGCATGTTTTTTTCTTTCTTTCAACTTTTTTTGTCTTGTCCTTTAAAGACCATAATCCTTCCCTCCATTCCAAATCAACACTGACAAATGCCTTTTCAATGAATTTTAGTTTAGTAACCTCTCTATCATATTGCATATTGTCCAGACTGTTTTATTATTGTCATTAGATTGTAAAACCCATATAATTATCATGATTATACATTAGTCAGTCTTCGTTTCATGTCTGTCATTTCCTGGCACCTGCCCCCCCCCCCCCCACCCCCCCCACTGCTCCCTTACAGCTCAAGCGGCTTCCCGTGGAGATATAAGAAGCTCAACCTTTTAAAGAATTTCCACTTCAAAAAATCATGGGGCTAACACTTTCTTTCCCTTTTTTCTTTTGTGTATCGCTACTAGCTGCCGACGGCCAAAGCTGCTGGTGCCATTGTGGACAGTTGGCTTCATCGATTAAAGCTCACCACACGATTATCGTAATTGACATTTTTTAATATTGCGATTCGATTAAAATTCGATTAATTGCCCAGCCCTACCTCAGAGCGCCCCAGGGAGTATTATTGTCTTGAGATCTTCTATAGAACATATGGACTCCGTGCTACCCACGCTAACCACACTTTTAAATACAGATTGGGGGGTTAGAAGAAGAAGAAGACACACAACTTGCTCTAGTTAAACAAAAAAATGTTATCAACACAAATACTACTTAGATACATTCACTTAATCAATAACATTAGTGAGAAGAGAGCCTATATGCAGTGCTATTCTAAACAATTAACATATCAGTGCTGGACTATACTGTAACAATGTAGAAATCACATAAAAAGTAAGTAAGTAATCTT
>OMNZ01045806.1:3729-39032 GCA_900303255.1 Lesueurigobius sanzi | reverse complement strand
GAGGAGAAAAGAGAGACAGAGAGACAGAGAGAGGGAGAGAGAGAGAGAGAGAGAGGGAGAGACGAGAGAGAGGGGGGGAGAGAAAGGGAGAGGAGAGAAGAGGGAGAGAGAAAGAGAGAGAGAGGAGAAAAGGGTGAGAGAGAGAGAGAGAGAGAGAGAGAGAGAGAGAGAGGAGAAAAGGGAGAGTGAGGGGAGATCTCCAATAACCGGAGCATCTCCAATAACCAACAGCGTTAGCTCATTAGCAAATGTTTGGCCATAAGGGCATGCCGTATATCTGGGTCCCGGATTATTACATGATTGAACTCTGAAAATATTGGAGAAAATTGGATTAAAGTGTAGAGCGGTGACTCAAAGCAGTGACTCAGAAAAGTAAATGTCACTTGGAATGAAAATATGAAATTATGTGACCTACTTGACAACACGGCTGTCACTTTGGACTTCCAGTTTGAGCCGTCAGATGAGGCATCATGTGGGGAATAACATGTCCAAAAGTTTAGCTCTGAGTGTGAAAGCCAAAGCTACAGGTGGAAGCTCACGCCCAGAAGTCTGTCCTCATACTATGACAGTGAAAGGGGTCATTGTGATGCGCTTAAGCTACACATGCAGGGAGACCTTAGAGAATGAGCAGTTTTCCTCTAATAGCAGGAGGCTGTGTGGTCTCATCTCCAAACTCTTGTGTTTAATCTGGGCAAAAATGATACCGTGCTGGATCTTTCAATGCATTTTTATTTTCACACCAGACGATTTCTGTTACATTACATACACACTGTGGGTTCATGAGGTGCCAATATGTGTATATTAAATAAAAATGATACTATAAATAACGTCTTCAGTTTCAAAGAAAGCATGTGTTCTCAAGGATCAGCATATCGCAGTGCTCAGACACACTCACCAAGTATGATGGAGTGCAGCCAACATCTGTGTTTGATATCATTTAGCCAAGCACTTATTGTGGAAGCCCACCAGCACCACGGAGGCGTCTGGAGCAATGTGAGTCCCAGTCTGCCGTGGCACTGCGGTGTGCACAGACACCCAGTCACGAGGGCCGCCTCCTTCAAGGAGAAGTGCTCTTCTTCGACACGGAAAGAGCGTATATCTGATCATTTGTTATTTAGTTGTACAGTGGGATGTATAGAGTAAACAAAACATTACTATTTATTTACAAAGATGGAGTGTGTCTGGACTACGGACACAACAGTATGGGGTCAGAATTAGTGATCCACTAATGAGGTTATTCCTCTTTGATCAAAGTCCAACTTGTCACTAGGACAAAGAAAGGAGACAAAGAAATGGACCCAAAGTGACAACACTGTGACTGAGCTTCTTCTTCTTCTTCTTCTTCTGTTTCTTCTTCTTCTTCTTCTAATTTTTCTGTAGGTAATCCTGCATATTGTGCGTAATGTGTGTTGATATGGTTATTGTTTGTCTGTAATGTGTGTACTGTGACAGCAGTGGGACAATAAAGGTCTGTCTGTCTGTCTGTCTATCTATTATCTTCTTCTTCTCTTCTTCTGTTTCTTCTTCTTCTGTTTCTTCTTCTTCTGTTTCTTCTTCTTCTTCTTCTCTTCTCTTCTTCTTCTTCTTCTTCTTCTGTTTCTTCTTCTTCTTCTGTTTCTTCTTCTTCTGTTTCTTCTTCTTCTTCTTCTTCTTCTTCTTCTGTTTCTTCTTCTTCTGTTTCTTCTTCTTCTTCTGTTTCTTCTTCTTCTTCTGTTTCTTCTTCTTCTGTTTCTTCTTCTTCTTCTTCTTCTTCTTCTTCTTCTTCCAAACACACATCCTCCACTAAGAGCACCATGTCCTACTGTTTTTACATTTTTGACCAGCTTCACTCAGAACATCCAGGCCCGCCCTGCGCCCAAATACTCGGCCTGAATAGTTCTTACTTCTAGACATATATTTTATGTAGCATGTAAAGCTGAAAGTATGAATGTAAAAGCTGGTTTATGACATGGGAACACGCGTCGGGAGTGAGCGCGGCGCAGACATTTGAGACCAGAGTGAGTGTGTGCGGTGGCCGTAGTGGAAGCCGCAGCCTCTCACCACATCACAGAGTCTGTGGGAGACAGAATGACAAGGCCGGGAAGCAGCCAGCGCCTGCCGCACACACAGGCATTTATCACACGTACCCATCGTGCCTGTGTGCGCCCCACACGCACACACATTCTCCCGCCCGCGTCACCAGGCCGCAGGTCCGCTCCGGCGGTCACCTCGCGGGCCAAGGATGCAGAGAGCGGCGGAGGGGCGTGTTTGTTTGAGCAAACTTTCTCACAGACGGACATTGAGCGAGAGCGGCAAAATGGGCTTCTCTGCAGCTGATTTGTTTTCGACAAGGAGCGGCTGTCACTCACTACATAAAATAAGAAAATATTTGAAGTATTTATTTATGTCCAGACAGAAATAAGGCTCATAAATAGGCAATTACACCTCTGATGACAAGATAATTGCAGACATATAAAATTCACCCAGGCGCACGGTAGCACTTGCACTTCTGGGAAATGCTCAGTGTTTTTCAACATCCGATCATGACCAGAACCATTTGAGTCATACCAGCACACAATGGTCATGCCTTGTGACCTCCAAAACTCCACAACTATTTTGTCTTTGAAAAAATCCATGAAAGGAACATCATTTTAAGTGAAACACTAAATATTGATTTTGTGAACGGTGTTTACGCAGTTTGAGTACTTCTCAACTGACTAAGATCTTTACAAAAACCTTGATTTGAACAAGGTTGAAGAAGGAACAGTACCCCGCTAAGGGGTAACTGTTCAATTTTCTTTTTGATACAAGTACTTTTAATGATACTTGGTTTAAAATGCTGGTACCTGAGCAACCATTAAAAGAACAGCATTTGTTCATTTATTCTATAAAAGACTTTTCCATCATTCATTTGAGCTGAAACAACCCAGACAATTCCAATAGAGCTGTATAGATACATTTTTGCATCAAAATTTGCGATCTAAAGAATAATATACCATACTGGTATTGTTTAAGCCTAATCAAGAAAATGAAGATAAAAAAATGTCCTAAAGACAGCATTCCCCACCTCTGGTTTACTCTTAAAGGCGGATGGGTGTTATATTAGAAACTTGATGAAATAATTTGAAATTTGATGAACGTTGCTGATAAGTAATTGCAATTTATATCCAATAACAAAATCTAGTCTAGTATATCTGCTTTAAATATCAAACAGTGAATTAATTTTGCTATGTATAGCCCAGTATCACAACAAGAGTCGCCTCACGGGACTTCACAGACATCGAATCAGTGAAACAAGGAGCTAATGTAGTGTATCTCCCATCCTTAGACCCTCCTTCACGACAAGGAAACACTCAAGTGGGGAAAAAAGATCCACTCTGACGGGCTAAAGATAGTCCCAAGACCGACTAGATTCCCAAGATAACATCCGGTCGGAGCTGCAGTCCTATACTATAGGCTCTATTATTATCACCTAACAGAAACAAAGCAGAAATCAAACCATTGAATCTATAATATCCATAATGTGCTGGATAATACGTATATCATTTGTTTTTGTGACGTCGCTTTGATAAAATGTCCTGAATTCCATGAGCTGAATTGAAGTCCTCTTGGTGCCATTCCCAATCCTGCATAAACATCTTTTTATCAGTAGCCAACACATCCACAGACAGACAGAAAAGACTTTAAACCAGACACCAAACAAACACCTTACAATATGCAGTTGACTCCACACAACTATTTTATTTTGGCAAAGAAAGAGTCATTTAAGCTTATATTTGACCATCATTAAGTGTAAAAATAAACTTGCCAAAACCTAAAGCAAACATGACGGGCGTAAATTAGCCCCCAAATTCACCACTGTTTAGGTTCTGATTTTTAAACCCCAAATAAAAGGAAGTCATTCTCGCGCGCACGGGCAAAGACACACAGCACCGAGCGCGGGTCATCTGAGGGTGAGTGGAAGCTAGGAGCCCTGTTTTTCCCCTTTTGCGGTGGACACACACATCAATTTCAAGGAAATTGCTCGCCCCATTATTGGAAAGTGTTACCGGAATGTCAATTAAAGGGGTGGAAGTTTTTAACCCGGCACCGCACAAATAAACATTGCACCCCGGCTCTTCACTCACTCGCGCTCCTCTTAAAGGCGGCGTGAGCGCAGACGCCGAGGCAGCAGGAGGCCCGGCCCTCTCACACTCGTGCTTTTGGGGGTCCCTTTGCGCCTGAGGGCCTCGCACCCCGAGAAGATCACTCACAAGTTCTGTCCCGCTCAAGGCTACACACTTTCGACATTATTATCGACATTATACAATTGGATTCTACGGTAATAAATATCCCTTTAACTGTTGAAAGCAGACCTGATTTTTGGTCTATATTATGTTTTTTTTTTTATCATAAGACACGTTGAATTCAAGATCTCTTTTAAAATGGTGACCTGGCTAAGATGTCAGCCAAGAAATAGACTTTTTGAGCTATATCCTCATCAAAAACACAAACCTGTGTTTTGTCATACAGGGGCAGGTTTTCGCCCTCTGCTGGCGTTTTGTATAACTACATTTTCACCAAGTCCTGGGGGGTATTTTAGACACATGGATTATTTTAAGTTTTGTCCATCCAAAAGAAACAAAAACTGAAAAAGATGCCATTATTCGGTCACACAAGCCGGATTGCTGTCAGCTGTAAGAACATGAGCCACACGGACTAATATGGCACCGTCATGGACCCCATTTGAGATATCTGTCGACGTTGTTTCACACCCACAAAGGCGTCGGACCTCATATTTTAGAGCCAGAGCCGAGGAGGTGCGGAGATGAGAGTGAATGGTGTTTGTTTGGCGGCGGATTACTTTAAAAACACTCTGAGTCCTAAAGCAAATAAATAGCGTGGACACGAGGAAAGGAGACAGGATTAGTGCGAAGACAAAAGTAAGCAAACCGCAAGAGCCGATGATGGCAGGTTTTCAAAGTTCTGGGAAGTGCCTGAAGACATTTTATAGAGGATTTTGTCAGTGGTGACGATGGTATTAAAGAAACAATTTAAATGTGGTAGTTTCCTAATAGTAATCCAATAATATATTTTTTTTTACAGGGCGTTAATGTGTATTTACGTGTGTCCGTTTTACTCCTAATTGTTCTTCTGTCTTTCTGTCTTACATGTCTACTTTCTGTTTTTTTTTAAATTTTTTATTATGTAATACAATTGATTGAGTAATGAGATTGGATGTCTAAAATTGAATGTTAAAGGTAAAATCCACCCCTTTTTGGGAAGCACATTGTATTGTCCCTAACATTAGCCAAAACAACATAGATATGATGCTGCTAACATTAGTATTATGGTTAGTGTTCTCTGTTTGGGCTGTTGAGCCGCTTTGTTCCTTCATGCCTGTTTCTTTTTTTGCCAGAATATACAGTACATCCATTATTTGTTCAAGTCGTTGTGGAGCAGTCAGCTATGGCAGCTTTGTTCCTGATGTAACTATAAGCTAGGGGAAGAAAGCTCTGTTAACTTCTGGCTTACTATCAACAAGCGAGGAGAGCATTTCTCTTTGGTCCTCATGGCGGGGTGCTGGCATTGCGACACTGTACTATAATTTTACATGTGTCACAAACAACCTAAAAGCCTGGCTCCAAATGATATTCTAATTTCAAAAGCTAGAGTTTTCGCCCGTGACAACCCTGAGGGGTGTATCATAATTTAACCACATTGTTTTTGTTCTGTAGATTTTTAAAGTTTGCCCTTTTATCTTTGATTCAGAGCTTCTCGACTTTTTGCCCTTTTTAGGAACATGCTATGTAGGAGGAGACTGAGCTGCCATCATGGATTCTCTATCAACTCTGGATAATAATAATATGAATGGGGAGGAATGAGAAAAGTATTATTTGTAGTAACCATAGACAAACTAAACTTTATTTGTCGTAGGCAAAAATTCTTCAGTCTTCATCTGTACTCTGTAGTTGAAGTGTAGGACGTTTCGATCTTACTCCAAAGATCGTCATCAGCTACATCAGCTCTTTGGAGTAAGATCGAAACGTCCTACACTTCAACTACAGAGTACAGATGAAGACTGAAGAATTTTTGCCTACGATGGACAACTCCTGTACGACTGAGAACCTACATAAACTTTATTTGATATTTTACATTTTAAAATCTCTCCTAGTTGCCTTCCTATTACACTTTCTGAGAATTCGAAGCAGTACGACATAATCAGTGCTGCTACAGTTGCCTCCAAAAAGTAATCTGATTACCGACTGCTCCTTTCAAAAGTAACTTAGTCACTTCCCTGATTACTTCATTTTAAAAGTAACTAAGTTAGATTACAAGTTACTTTATTAGTTACATCAGCAGCTGCCGACAACACCTCCATCGCCTCAACGCACGGATGACACTGGTTTGGCCAATACTCCCTTTATTGGAAGTGCATTTCAACAGCAACATCAGATTGTGCGGTGAGTTGTCCTTGTGCTGAGAACGTGACTTTTCACATACAGAACGTTATGTCACTCCCCGAGACGCGAGGAGAACGCAAATAAATCCATACTAAAATGGTAGCTCCCAGTGACTTGGATAAGGAAGGAACTTTAATATACTGTAATTACTGGTTTAGAAATAGTGATGCGTTAGATTCCTCGTTACTAAAAAAAGTGGTCATTTAAGAGTATCTAGTAACTAAGTAACTCGCTACTGGCATCACTGATCCCAATCTATATTAATAGCGTTCTCAACAGACTGAGACACCCTCAGTGCAAGACGGAGCGCTACCGCAAGTCCTTCATACCCACCGCTGTCAGACTGTACAATTCTACTGTATAGCTCCATGTGCAATAACATCTGTGTTTACAATATCTGCAATGTCACTTTATCAACCGCCTGAATGTAAACAGTCATTTAGTATATATCACCTGCAATGATAACTCCATTCATACAACTCGGGCTAGAGTTTATTTTTGTTTTACTTAATCTATTTAGTGCTTAAGAGATGTTTTGTACAGTTTATTTACAGAGAGACGCTAAGAGACTATCTTTATTCTATTTTATTGTTACTATTATTACTATTACCTGTTGTTTTTGCTTCTTTGATGACACTTTTCCTGACTTTGTGCACCCCCCTGTGTGATTCTGTCCTAAGAGCTGTTGTGACAAGTAAATTTCTCCGTTGTGAGATCAATAAAAACTATCTTATCTTATCTTATCTTAACATTACAATCCCACATATGCATTAGAGGTATAAGGTATGGAAAAGGTTTTACACAAGTGATGACGAATGATTACTCAGAGTTACCCCTCACCTGACGACAGGAGGCCCACGCTGCCGCACGGATATGCCCCTTGCACACCTCCAAAAGCGTTACATCAGCACATCCTGTGGCTGACTAAGGGGCTGCATTTGTCATTTTGGATCACTGAAGTGGATGGTACATTGAGTTAAAGTCTATCAATGGAGTGATGAATGGAGAGGAACAGAGCCGGGGACGATTGGACTTGTTAATCCGTTATAAGAGCTCCCACGTCAGTGCAAAACAAAGCACTCGAGGAAGAAACAGAGAGGAGCGAGTCTCAGTCTACATAGTTAATGAACGCCGCTGCACCGGTTGCCATTGGCGACCAAAAGGGATGCTAAAAACATTCCCATGGCACTTCCCATTATGGGCAAGTTTTAAGTGGACCGAAATAATAAATTAAACAAGTGGTATTTTGATTTGATTGATTTCACAGGGTCTTATTATATCAAACAAATTGCTGACTGTGTAGCTTAAACCTTTACAAAGATAGAGTCTAGGATTATATTATATATTATATCATATTTCAGTCTTCTCTGAAATGTAATGCTCCTAGATGCGTTTGGAGTGGACTGATTCTTTAATTCAAAGCATAAATCGCAAATGTTTGACAAAACTGCAATAAGATATTTCCTCATCTCAAAATTGTGCATTTCTATCCCCATAGACAATAGTAATGAGTCCACTGTTCATACATGGCTCCACTGGGCAGTCGTGCCCATAACAGAAGGAGCGGGTCAGAAACTAGAAACCTCAAGCCCCATCAACAGCTGGACACCGCAAAATAAATGGAGAGATGCTGCCCCCGTGTGGACACTAGCTGAACAAACAATTCAATCAGTGTATAATGAGTATTTTGCCATATATTTACAGTATAGTCTTCGGAGTTAAAAGAATAGCATTACTCAACCTTGTAATAAATTTGTTATAGTTTTTTTTAAGTTTCTACATCAGTATGCTTGTTATACTCACTCTTGTTTGGAGACAGTGAGTAAATAATAGCCATGTTGGACATGAGTAACATGCAGTAGAACAGGGTTAGGCAAGTTGTCCTGGTGAGGGGGCGTTTTTTTCCTCGTCAAAGGACCAGGTGCCAAACCCGATCCTGGCCCAAAGTAAAGCACTACTTTCTACAAATGTCAGTGTTGCGTATCATCTATACAGTATGACCTAATGGGTGTTATGAGGGGAATTTGTACAAGAACTGAGGCATTTTCAGTGTTTTCCATGTGGAAGAAGAACAAATGACCATCATAAATGAGATAAATGGCTTGAAAAGATTGATTTGTGTTGATTTTGAGTGGGTTTGCATCCATTTAACTATGTAAACAAAAACTTAAATTGACTTGTTCCATTGGTAATCTTAATTTAAAGGGACTATACCTGATGTTTTCCTTGTAGTGGAATGAAATTAGTTTTTTCCTCTTTTAGTATATTGCAAACTCAAACATTTGTGGAATTAATGTGCGTTGAAATCTAAAGCATTTATAGTCATTTTCATGGTTTACAGGCTAGTTTTGTAGCATTTCTGTGACAATAACCCTACAAAGTGACCCTGCCAGCTGTGGATGTGCTTATAAACTCATCTCTAAGAAGAAACGGGATTCTAGAAATGTGTTAGAAAAGTGAGGAATGTGTTTGGACCACAACTATTCATTTATTTTACTCGCTCCCTCTTCCACTTTTTTGGAATTTAAAAAATTATGAAAAATCAGGTAGTGTCTTTAAAATAGTCTAAATCCACAAATCATTTCAGTCATTTTCTCAATAATTTTTTTCCAGTGTCAGTGGAAGAATGTTTCTCAAAATGATCTTGGAGGGATAAAAGATCCATGGTAGAGGGGCAGATTTTGCCCCTGGGCCCGACGTTGCCTACCCCTGCAGTAAAAGGCACAAAATGTATACTATACAGCGCTAAAAAATACTGTATAGGTTATTTAAGATTTTTATAAAATGCGGTGACATCATAGAACTTTTATACAGCCAAAGTGTCTAAACCAAAAAGGAGTTGAATACCGTATGAATTGAAGAGTATTAAAGTCATTTTGAATGCATGACTGAATGTTGTATGGTGCTGTTGCCTATTACATTATGTGGTGTGACGCATTTAAGGATTGTCCCGCCGTCAAGGCTATCTCTTCCACACACTATGACCAGGACGCGTGACAAAGTGCTGCTGAAGTGGTTATATTCAGCTTAAGAACTGCATGTGCGCCTCAAGTCAAGTGACTATCTAGTACAAGCTTGCGTGGGCTTTCATTCAGTGGTATGAGCAAAATTTGTAGCGATGTGGTTGAGATCATTAGGCTATTCGAGACGGGAATGTGAAGTTACAAAATGTTCTCTTAAAGCACATTTAAACAGAAATGAGCTGAATGTTAGCGTGAGAGGCCAGTCAGTCACAAAAGACACGCAACAATAACAACGATAGGTGTTGAATTAGAAAAGAAACTAGTCTTCTTGTTGATTTGCTGCTAAACGTTTCACTTAAGCTCATCACAGTTTCCCACAAAATCCTCTGACGCACCGAATGCCCCATCACCTCAAGCTGAATCCATATTTGCCACAGCTTCTCCACTTCATTATAATAAACAACAAAAGGAGTCTATCGAAGCTTGGTGGCCCATGAAAGTTGCTCAGATGGTTGACAGTCCCCTCAGAGCAATGAGTGAGGGATATTGAAGAGGCCTTTGGCACAGGCTGGCAGCTGCAGGGAATGAATACTGCAAAGGCACAATACTGATAGGCCATGGCATTCTTATATTTGACATTCAAACGACATTCCAGGTCATACATTATATTGCTACATCACATAAGTACTTCCTGTGTGTGTTCATTTGCATTAAGATGATCTCATATCCCTTTGAACGTGGTGGAGAGCGCATTCCCGCATTCCTTAAGGATGTAAATAGTTCAGTGGAGGAGGTGTCTGCATTCAGAAAGATCAATCAACCAATCTTTGTTTTTACTCATAAAGCACTTTCCATACAAGAATGTAACACAAAGATACACAAAGAATCATATGCCTGTACCCTCCCGACCCACCGACCCAAGATATAAGAACGTGTGTACACACAGAATCACCCAACCAACTAACCCCATAAATAAATATACAGAAGGAATCATTCTCCTTTCCCGGGAGACAAAAAGGATTAACTTGATGTTCAACATGCAGCTCATGAATTTAAATTACCGTAATTTCCGGACTATAAGTCGCACTGGACAAAATCCGAAATCAAGAACAGACATTTCATCTTGAAAGAGAAGCTATAATAATAACAATAGAACAGAGAACACCAGGCTGAATAGGTGTACGGTATGCTAATGTAACACAATGATGGTTATTCAGCTACACGGAGCATAAACAACTGAATAGGCGTCTGGTATGTTAACGTAACATATTAACAGTTATTCAGATAACTGTAGCATAAAGAACAGAATCAGTCGCACCTGAGTATAAGTCGCAGGGTAGTGTTGCAACAATTCTTGGGATTATTGGGAGAAGAAATATAGCGATTATTCACGATAATCATAATTGTGGAAAAGAATGCAGAGAATTTCTCAAAACCTTACATAAAGTACTACAAAAAAGAAAAAAAGAAGCATAATATGTACATTTCTATATCGCTTTAATTGATGTTTTAGCTAAAATCCTATTAAACATTCAGCTTATGCTAAAAATAAAAAAAAATAAAAAGATTTTCTGCTGTTTCACATTGGTTTTTAACATGAAGATGGATACAGTTTTCTCTCTGCTCATTGGATTATTAACCTATTGTTGACTTTGTATATTTGTGGTGGAACACTGGATGCCATTTCATCAGCCTTTATCGTTGAGTTTGCTCCGTGTGAACACGTACTCGCTACAGCTTATGAGAAACGATTCATTTTGAGTCCTCAAATTGTCACAATTAACCCACCGTGAGCTTTCATAACCGCGGTGATCATAAAACCGGTTCATCTTGACATCCCGATCACAGGACCAGACAAACTATGAGTCCGGAAAATACGGTAGTGCTGCAAATGTGAACTATAGTGCCTAAAAACCTTTAGTTATTTAATGTAATATTTTATTGCATGCTAGCCATTAGCTTCTAACCTCTCCAACCTTCATAAACACAGACGCCTCTTCTGCTGAACTATTTACATCCTACATCAAGTTATTAACACGCGTTAAGTGAGAATCTACCAGGAACTCGCTGTCCACCGAGGAATCTGTAGGAAATGTGATTATTCAAACGGGTCTAAGCTAATCTCCATCGGAAATGAAGAGCCCTGACACTCACAACTTCATGCTAGCAGAACTAGCGTAGCAATATCGTGCAGCAAGCCAATGGGCGAGGAAAGCATGGCAGTGAATCCCCATATCTCCCAAAATCAACTTAAAAGTCTGTCTCTGAAGAATATAGTTGTCCATCTGTGACAACGCTGAGGGGGTTTTTAAAGTTTGAGCTTTGGGCATTGATGAGAAATGTGGAGGATTACGGCTGCCTATGTAGAAAACATACTCTGCAGGAGGAGACTGCACTGCCAGCGTGGATTCTCGCTTGACTTGTAGCAATTATATAAATGAGGAGGAGTGAGGAACGGCAGTCAATTAATAATATGTCTATGATTTAAACCTCATGCTTGGCTAAAGGCGAGCTGGCCATGTCCGCGCCGTCAGGTCTGAGGAGAGCTGAGCCACGCTTTTAAAGAAACACACCCGTAATCAAATAAATCAAGTCAAATGTCCCGCTGTATGGCTTTAAGTTTATAAAATGAATTAGGTGCCATTATCTCTGCTAACAGGAAGCGCTGCCAAGAGGGGCGTGACGAGACACACAATTATGTTTTGAATCAATAACCCAGCCGTAGAGGTACACGGCTGTATTCCTCGTTAGCATACCCTCTCCTGATTCCGTATCATCAAGCTAATTAGCGGCTAATTGGCGCGACGCCGATGCAGCGGAGGCCTCCAGGCGGCTCTCGCGCTTCCTGTTTGATTGGGGGGCCGTGGCGGTTATTAGAGCCAGTCCTACAGAGCCACATAAACGCTGCCAGTCACACCGTCCGTCGAGCCGCAGCATCTGTCATCTGTGGCCTTTCATTGCACGCGTCCAAAATGCACCTCTTATTGCGCTAACGTCACAGCGGCACCAGGCAAGTAGCTCCTGCGTGTGTGCAGAAGAAGGTATCTCACTATTCTTGATATGAAAAACAACACAAGCTTTTTAATAGCTTCAACAATCTTTTTTCTGTTTACCCTGGAGACGAAGGCTTTATGGGCAACTATTGTTATTCCAATATATCATTTTGGTTTATTTGGTAATACTGGACTGACATCGCAGACTCTTATAGACACTTAGAAAGAAAATTCCTCTGCCTGGTGGGTCTGAGACTGCACTACAGAAAGTGACTTAGGTGTTTCAGCTCAAATAAATGATAAAAACACTAGTATTTTATTGAATAAATGGCCATTATTGTTCTGTTTCATGGTTCTACAACAAAAGCACAAGTATAAATGACTTGATTTTGTTTAGAGCAGTTTTGACTAAGACATATTTACTACTGTCATCTCCATTAAGACAAGATAATACTTTATCGATCTCACAATGGCTTATTTCATGACATTTTTTACTGATTCTAGGGTAATCTCGCTTGAAAATAAAACTGCCAAGGCCAATTTTCTTACCCCATTGGCAAATAAATTTAAGGAAAAAAGGAAATAAGTAGAAATCCATTGAGACAAAGTGGTTAGAATCAGGTCAAACGGCTCAAATTTAGATAAATAAGATGAATTTATCTTATCTTGATACTAACTTTTTTGTGTAGATGAGAAATAATTTAGTGTAGGTATCAATAAAAGTATCGTTCAGGTATCGGTATCGTTTAAGTACTAGTATCCCAACCCTAACTATCATTTTGTTGCTTTTCTTAAGACGGGACATTTGTGCTGAACTTCTTCCTTTTTGAAAGCACCTGTATTTCATAAAATAATTGTGTGTAACCGCCAACAACAAGGCCTAATACTGTATACCTCATTCCTCAAAATAGGATAAATTATACTGTAGGTGATCTCGTACATAAAATATATCAAAGAAAATCACCATATTGTGATTGTTGTCATGTTGAATCGAATCATAAGGTACAGAATGACTAGGGCTGAACGATTTATCGATTTGCAAATCAAAAAGAAACAAAAAACAAAGTAAGTCTCTAGCCCATTCCTGTCAGGAGTTATGACATAAATTATTAAAATGCGCTGTCCAGCCACTAGGGGGCAGCCAAGATTTGTTTAAGAGGATGAAATCCCACACTGTCCAGCAGAGGGCACTGACACTGTCTTATGGGCATACGCCTTTACTTAAAAAATAAATGATAAAAGCACAGATGGCAGATAAAGGACCAGCTGAAAATATAATTTATTTTCTAAAATTCAAATGGATGCAAAAAATGAAATCTTAATTAAAAAAAAAAAAAAAACTGCAGGACTCTCAGACTCCCCCAGGTCACTTTAAGTGCTTAAAAAAAATCCCCAGCCCTACATTGTATTTACATTAATGTTTTGTTAAAATCATTCAGCCCGAAAGAGGACCTTGAAAAAATAATTGCATATTAAATCACTATATTGAGGGGGAAAAAAATCGCAGATTAATTTCCAAAATCGTTCAGCCCTACTCCCAACACAACTTAAAAAAATATATAAATCACAAGTACAAGTGCTTCAGAGATATAATTAAAAATACTGCAGAAGGAAAAAAATATAATTTCCCACAAACACTATCAATATCAAGTAGGGGAGAGTGGGGATGATTGTAACACTTTTTGCTTGAGGTCAAGGTCAAGGTTTATTATAAAGCACATTTAAATACAGTCAACACTGGCCAAAGTGCTGTACATATCCAAAACAACGTGTAAAATACAATTGTAAAAAGATAAACGTATTAAAATAATAAAAACAAATGCAAGGTTCAGCTCAACTTGTGTTGAAAGCCAACTCAAACAGATGAGTTTTTAGGAGTGACTTGAAACACTGAACAGAGGAGGCAGAACGACTGGTCAAAGGGAGTTCATTCCAAAGTTTAGGTCCAGCGACTGAAAACGCCCTGTCACCTCTGGTTTTCAGCCTCGGACGAGGACAAGTTAAAAGCAACTGGTCACATGACCGCAAGGCTCTTACAGGAGCATAAGGGCTGTAACTCACTGATGGTTTGAGCTGTGACTCTCAAACCTTTACATCAAATACCTACATTTGTTGACTACAAACGGCAGCTCATAAGATTCCTATAATCACAACACAAACACCATGAGAAGGGCTGCATCTAAAATGGGGACAACATACCTCCTTCCTTATCCTTCCTTATCCTCACTCCTCCTGTTCCTTAACCAATTCACCAAATCCTGTCTTTGATTCATCATCGGAGCCGCATTACGCACAGGGAGCTGCCCCGCATGTTATTATCGGCCATTCAGCATGTGGCTAATTTGCATATTAGATTGATATTGTAACTAAAGCCTTAGTTTAGCAGTGATCTTTACAGACTGAGGCTGCTCTGTGGAGGCTCTGGGCATTTATTTAGTCACTTTTATAAAGTCTGTCTTGTGCAGAGCATTTTATTGAGTTAAACATGTGTCTGTCAATCATAAACAGTGTCCTGCAGAGATCGGTCATTTACGAAAACCCTTGAGTGTTCAACTTATAGGCAAAAAAATGTCAGTCTTCATCTGTACTCTGTAGTTGAAGTGTAGGACGTTTCGCTCTTAGTCCAAAGATCAATTTATAGACTTGAAATTTGTTGTGCACCGTCAGAGAGGAAAGGGCTACAGATTGATAGGATGGGATTACACTTATCTGATTGGTGAAAGTGGTGCTGTTACAACTGTCCAATGTTACAATCATCCCCGGTCTCCCCAACATTAAAAAGAAAGTGCACCAGATTTGTGGTGGAACTAATTAGTTTTGTCCTCTTTCATTTTGTGATATAAGAATAACAATTGACATCTCAAGGTGTTTTTAGAGTTTGGTGTAGCACTAAAGAGGCAGCGTCAGGAAAATTAAAATACAACAATAACTACCCACAATACTGTACATTTGTAAATCTCTTTCAGTATATGTATCCACTTTTTCAAAACCATCAAAAGACGAACATATGTATCCATGTACGTACAGTATATCCATGCAACAGTAAAGGAACAGTGTGCCTCGGATGATCCTTTTTTGACTGCGTTGACACCTGAACTCACTTCTTGTGTCTTTATCTCTATTGATTCCTGTCCACATCCTGGAAGAGCACCAGTTTTACACACTGAGACCCTGAAGCGCTCGCCCTTCCTTGTACTTTTGAGACGGAAAATATGTAATTCAAATGAGCACTGGTTTGTAGGCTCTGTTTTTCATTGAGTGCAGTAAAGTTTCCATTGTGAGCTCGAAGTCAAACTCTTTCATTATTATTATTATGATTCCACGTTGCGCGCTTTCCCTGTGGGCTATCTGACCTGCATCACCAAAAGGAGAAACAATGACAAATGTGTTGTCGAAGACTGGGGCCACGGCTTAACTCCCGGGAAGCAATTTTGTAGTTGGCCGCTGGAGCTTTTAGGAGACAAACGCTGTGTAAAAATTGAAGCTCAACTCGGCGGAAAACAAAAAGCAGAGGCTATTGTTTTGTTAAAACCTTAAACCACATTCATTTGAGCCGCGCACAGTGCCCTCTAGTGGGGAAAGCGCCGCATGCATAATTCAAACCTGCCTTTTTTTTCTGTCTGCCTTTTTCTCTTTTTTTGCATTGAAATTCAAGTGATATGCTCAATGACGTCCTGGAGCCATCTGAGACTGTCTCACAGAAAAAAAAACAGATCAGGCCACAAAGCTCGGCTATGATTCATTACTGGTATCTGAACACACAATGGGAACATGCAACAGATGGGGAAACAACACAACATTGTAGCTATTGCCTGCCATGTTGACGACTGAGCTTACCCTGACATTACACATGACATTTCCACCACCTGCTTAGCACTTGTTTCATGCCTGGGCCACTTTTCTTATACGCACCACAGCTGAGGACAGGGAGCACAGTATTTCATTGTCAGAACTTATGTATGGAATATGTTAAGTTCAGACCAGTGTATTCGGAGACACAGTACATGCAATTCGTGACTTTGCTAGGTGTTCGTCTATCTATATCTAAGCGGGCCATGAGTCGAATCTTGATTTAAAAAAAGCAAATTGTGACTCAAATCGCTGTTGCAAAGCTTGCCAGAACAAAAACATTTGAACCCATAGGAGCTGAGATTCGGCGATGCTCTGACTCAGTCGTTTTGCCGAATGCCAACACATCCCTTGCACAACCATTACGAAGATTTCTGCCTAAAATATCCCCGCACTAACCAGAGTGTTAATTTGTATCATTTACTAGACTGCCCTCAATGATATGCCCCCGAAATATGCCTAATGACGGTATTAAAACAAACGCCGCAGCAGTGGATCTCTTTCTATTCCCTCAATGTATTCCCGTCGCGCTCTCCCTCCTCTTGTTGAACAGGATGTCCACAATACGCGACTTTATGAAACATTATGTGCGAGGACACTGTCTGCCCGTCCCCCCGCCGTGTTGATAGGCCCTAACTGAGACGCCGCCCATGCCGAGCGTCTCTCTTTCACCTCGAGCGGCGTGACAAAAGCAGCTCTACCGCGAACACAATTTGCCCCGTCGGACCCGGCCGTGCGCCCCAGGGACGACTGGCTTGTTCCTCACAGTGTGTCTGTGTCCGTGTCTGTCTGAAAGCGCGTCACGTAGCGCCGGGGAATGGGAACGATTTGTTATTTCAGAGGGGACTCGCCAAATGTCCTGCGTTCTGTCCAGGGAGGGGCTAGATCACTCTGCCGCTGCTTATGTGTAAATAATATGAAACTAACCCAAACCTTGTTCCATTTTTTATTTTTTGTTCTCTTTATATATAAACCTTCACCTGGAAATAAATAAATGACCTAAACTTTACAATAAGGAGGGTAGTCTCCATTTCTCCATAAAACTACATGGTAAATTGTAACTTCATTGACCATTTTCTCCAAATGCATTTTTCTCACATTGTTTATTTGCTCCTACAGACTCCAAACTTCACAGTCTTGGTCTTAGCAATATTTTTGAAGGTTTGGTCATAGGGATTTTTCAACATTTAACTCCTAGACTGATTAATTGAGTTTTGTTATCTTTTGGGAGCAGCACCAAACCTCCCTGCTCGCTCTCTTCCGGTTGCCACCCTATTTAAGCCGGACGGTACCCACCTCATTATCCCACCCTGTTCTCTGTCAGGTGACAGGGGGACGCAGGCCCGGGAGCCAACCTTCATCGAAGCCCCAAAACTGCATTTTATTCGTGTCACCTTTTACATGTTTTAATAAAGTCTTGCACTCGATATCTGAGGTTGTGGTCCTTGCTAGTGAACCAGTTTATTCAAAAACTAAAACAAAATATCCAAATCCCCTCTTTGTAACTAATATATCAACAAAATAAAAACTTGGCTCTATCCATTATTGAATTGAATAGACGAAAATATAATAGGAATTATTTCATAATAATAATAATGCATTGGTTTTATGTAGCACTTTTCTGGACAATCACTATCCTTTCTCTCCATACTTGGTGGTGGTAAGCTACTATTGTAGCCACAGCTTGCGCCATGGGACCCTCCGACCACCACAAACACTCACTCACTACATTCACACAGTCTTCCTGGCCTTTCCCCGGCGGTCTCCCATCCAACTACTGACCAGGCCCTATACCCTGCTTAGCTTCTGAGGTCAGAGCAAATGCCTTATTTTTATATGAAAACATTAAATGAATAAAATACATTTTTTCACTAATATTTATGGCAGTAATATACAGAAACAATTTCAAATTGATACCACTCAATTAACTTGTTTTCCCTATTCACCAGCAAACCCAAACTCACACACTTGAAGGCTGCTGATAGTCCCTTAACCTTTGACACTTCCAAACCCTCCTTCTTACCCTGAGGTGTAGGGCGTAAAAACGGGCAGGTCTGGCCCACTGTACTTTTTTGTAAGGATTTGTTTTGTTTTCCCCCTATCTTACCCTGTCTAACAATTGAAACAACATACACAGTACTATCACTATCAACAAAAATATCACAAAAAGTAGTATTCATGACAAAATGCAAAGAGGTTTAAGCCCCTATTTTCCGACGCTGTGAATATACTGTATGAAATGACGGCTTGCTGTTCCTTCATTGATCGGTGAGTCACACAGTAAACAAACTGTGTGGTGGGTTCATTATGGTTGAATCAGCATGAACAAAGTGCAGTTACAGGACCCGGTATGAATGACACGGTGTGATTGTGTACTTAACCAGCCGCTCTGTGACTAATGTTACACAAGAAGAAACAAATTGGCCGGGAGCATATATTTATACGAATGGACAGAATGAATGTGAGTCATGCTTTATTGCATCTGGGTTATTCTCTAATATTACTGGGAAGTTTGTTTCATCCAGACTCGCTCCATGTTTGGTCAAGCGAAATGTACGAACAAATTAGATAAAACTTATTTATTTTTGGAGACATCTAAATAATAGATAGAGCTATATTGCTGTAGTTACAAACATTTGTTCAAAGGGGATTCTGGATATCTCGTTTAGTTGAATAAACTTGTTATTTGTGGATGAATCAATTTTGCTTTGTTGTTAGGGTTCAAAACTCAATAAATCAGGCTAGAAACTAAGTATTGAGAAATCCCTTTGAACAAACCTTCAAAATATTAAGTACAAGAGTGGAAAGTTTGGAGTCTGAAGGTACGACTAAAAAGGAAGATAGAGAAATGTTGAATCAGGGCAAAAATTACACTCCTTATTATAACATTAGGTCATGTATTTCGTTTCCAGGTGAAAGAATACAAGAGAGCACACTGTCCCAAAACCTGAAAATTGAAAAAATCGAGTTTTGCCTGCAGTGTCTCTCCTTGAGTACCCGACTCGAGAGCCATTTGCGAGAGCCGGAAAGGCAGACCCGCGGCTGTTTTTTCACACAGCTTCGAAAACAAAGTCAAAACGCATCCGTCATGGAGCTCAAACGGAAACGGGACTTCTCTTGAGCTGCGTTTAAAGACCGACAAAACAAAGAGAAAACGGCGAGCGCAAACCAGTCGTTCCGAGACGTATATATCAAACAAAAAGAGATCCTGGACTTTCTAAAACGGCGTAAAACAAAGCTGACGGGGACTGAAACAAAAAACCCGACTGTCTTATGTAACCTGCCTCTCTAATGGCGTCTAATACACTTTTATTCGTTTGTATTTTCCATCTGGCGCGCTCGATTGGAAATCCCACGAGAGCCGCTGCACAGAACGCTGCTAACTATGAACAGCAGACACCAAAAACAATTACCCCGCTTGAGAGTAAACGGGAGCAGAGAAGCCTGTATTGGGGTTTTAATTGGCTGAAAAAAAAAATAATAATTCGCAAGCTCTTACCCCGAAGCACGCGTGGCAGGTCATCATATCCATCTTTTAAAGTTCTAGGCGCTTCCAAGTCATGCAGGTAAGTGCTTCTCAAACTAAACCGGCTCAATAACCGTGCCAAATCAAGTCTGAAAAAGGTCAAATTGTCCCTAATCTTAAACACTGGTCCAGCTCATGCCAAATATGTGCGACAAGTTGGGTACCGCATCCCACTTTGGACGATTTGGCCCTGCCTCGGTGTCCTATTGCACCCCAGGACACGGGACACCCAATTACAAAGGCCAGACTGGTAATGAGGGCTCCCGTTTCACCGTGGGACCGGCGGACAATATCGCGGGCCGCTGATAAATATTTAAAAACACTCGCGCTGGCTAAAAGGCCGCCGCTCATGTTTGGCATCGGTGGCCACCCGAAAAGAACCAATAAAAACGGCGCGGCGGCAGACTCCGGGAAGCAGAAGTCGGCGGCATTTGACTTGGAGATGAAGCGCGCGCTGCCGGACGCCAAGGATGAAGCGAGGCAGTCGGGGCCCAGTGTTATGATTCTGAGATGGAGGCGTTATTAATTTTATTGCAGGGAATGGCATTGAGGCGGGGGTAGGGGGGGGAGGGGGGGGGGGGGGTTGTGATATCATTTGTGCCAGATTTGCATTGTCAGCCTTTTAGCATAATTGCTCAAGGCTGTATCCAAATGGTCCACACTATTTAGGAGACTATATATTACTGTAGTTCATTCATTTTGTGTTTGGCACTTCGCACACACAGCTCACTACTTTCTCCTGGTGCTGATCATGTGACTGCCCAAGCGCCAAAGTGACATGATCCGTGGCCAGGAGAACTCGCAAAACTCAGCTAATGATGAAATTCTGAGACAGAAAAAATCTTTAAAAATAGACAGATAAGTTTCACTCAACATCGATTTTTTGGCTTGTTGCATTTTTTTCTTGCCTGAGAGGGGAAACTAAAATAAATACATAAACTATCAATCTCAAGCTAAAGGTAAGGAGCCAAGGTTAGTTTCACCGTAACAGTTTATAAATATAAGTGGTTCCTTCATAAATGATATAACATGCCCCTATAATAGTGATGTTTTCATTCATCCGTGTTTCATCCGCTCGCAGTGCATTGTGGTCTATATCATCGGGACCCACCGTCGCCTTTGGATGACAAGCCGTGATCCAAATATTATTTATTCATTTTCGACCAATGAAATCATCAGCTTGAATCTGTTAAAATACTGTATTTTCCTACAGATTAAGCATGAAATAAACCTGTAAAACTGAACTCATTCAGCCATTCAGTCATTTTTAACAGACTTTTATTTTCATTTTCATTAAATATTGAAAAAAATATTCTGTGAATGTCTTGCGAAACACTCACGTTTGGGTCCCGACACACCACTTGAGAGCCAGTGGTCTATATTTATATATACTTTTTTCTCTCTGGACATTTGGACACCACTAGAAATGGCAAGGCCACAATATAATACACTACATAGGAAATAGTGCAGACATTTGGACACAGCCAGACTTATTTTAAGATTTTTGGGCAATGAGAAAAAGATAAGATAAACTTTATTGATCCCGAAGGAAATGACAGTGCTGCCGGCTACATAATAAATAAGTTGCTAAAATACAATAAAAACAGCACAAAATAATTTAAAGAGTTAAAAGCGCAGCAAATCACTCGGCTAAGTCACAGAGTTGTGCAGTCTAATGGCACCAGGCACAAAAGACTTCCTCAGTCTATCTGTGGAGCAGCGCTGGGACAACAGTCTACTGCTGAAACTGCTCCTCCTCTCAGTGAAGGCCTCATGCTGGGGGTGTGAGGCATTGTCTATGATGGCTCTGAGTCTGGACAGGGTCCTCTGCTCAGCCACTTGCTCCACAGGAGCCAGCTTCAGCCCCACCACAGAGCTGGCCTTTTTAATGATTTTGTTCAGCCGGGAGATGTTCTTCTTACTGGTGCTGCACCAGCACACAGCAGCATACAGCAGGGCACTCGCTCCCACTGACTGATAAAACATACACAGCACTTTGGAGCAGATGGTAAAAGAGCACAGCCGCCGGAGGAAGTACAGCCTGGACTCTTCAGAACTTTCATAGAAAGTCGACAGAAGATATTCTTTTGGTTGTACCAAGCATTCTGTTTTCTGAGAGAACAGATCTAGTGATACATAAAGAGGCAGCAGTGTTTGAAGAAAAGAATTTTGAAAGAAAAAATGCAATTTGACCAAGGTGACTATGCTAGGACGGGTGTCCAAATGTTTTTCATTGTGGGCCCATATTGAAGTGGCCACAGATGTGGTGGTCAGTGAGATGAAATATGAAATTCCTCACCACACCTTTACTAGCAGCACATACAAATAAAAAAGTACAACCTTTGGTGATGTTTGTTTCAGCAAAAAACCTTAAGGCCAACAAAGAATTCATCTGAGGGTGGATCTGGACCACGGGCCACACTGTGCGACCCCCTGCCCTACGAGGTTAGAGATGCAATATGGGTTCTGACCTGCAGCAAATGTAGTTTTAAACTGTGTGATGTCATCTAAATCCAGCCTATAGAGATGGAGATAAACCAATGGACATTTAAATGTAAAATACTTACATTTCTCAAGAGTTCACATAAAATAGACGTTTTCACCCGTAGAGTTATTCAGCAGCTCTTTTCTCTACCTCTTTTATGCCATTGATAACATTATAACAAGTCTTAATAATGTTCAATCTCAAGCTCTATTAAAAAACCCTAACCTGCGTCACTCACAACATAATGTAAACTGGGATTATAATCAGAATGAACGTTTCTCCACAGAGCAGACCTCCGCTCAGTGCTAAACGCCGTTTCAGAAAGCCATTATGTTACCTATAGCGGGACCAATGGCACATGAGTCATTCTCTCTCACCTTCACAATTATATATGAACGCTTTCACAGGGGACCACACTAAAGATAGCCGGCACACTGATATGATTCACGACTTACAAACTTCCTCTTGAGCTTGCCCTTGGCGCGGCGCGGCTTGTCCTCCGCCGCCGCTCCCGCGCTGTACTCCGACCCGATGTCCAGGTGGTCGTCGGCGGACACGCTCTTCCGGAGGTAGGCGGCTCGGGCCCGGAAGTGGGAGAAAGGCGACTGGGACCTGGGCCTGTGCTCCTGCCCGGTGCCCCTCTTCGCCGGCTCCTCCTCCGTCTCCATGTCGTCCTCCAAACGCCACAGCTCACCTGGGAAAGACAGATACAAGTAAAGGGGGGTTACTATCCCTCAAAAGCTGTTATTAGACTTCCACAAAATCCACATATGATACTTCAAACACTTTGGTTTGTTTTTGTTTTTTTTTCAGTTGGAGATGGTATAAAATAAATTCACATCGAAGCCAGTCCAATTTGACAAATCACAACTATTCATTTATGCACTGCAATTACTCTGCAGTCAAATAGCGAGCTGTCATCCCCTGATTGCTCCCATAAACTGTTTCCGGATTGTAATTAAGCGGCCTCTTAAGGTGTAATATTTTTCCCATACACAGCCCGCACTAATCTTGACAATGAATGCTGAGCAGACGGGCACTTATGCAGTCGTTTTCTTTGGGACCAAATGGATGGCCCTGATCACGGCCAACTTTTATTGAATGTCTGACGAATGTGGCTGTCCAACGTCAAGCTAACAGCTCTCCACCGACACCCACAGTCCCACAGCCCAGTGCATGCTGGGTAAAGAGACACGAACTCCTTGTCAATGAAGAAGATGGCCTGTCGTAAGCCGCGCAAAAAAAGCTCAGTTAAGTTTATTATCACACATGCCTTTTTGACACGATCTATATCAGGGGTCATGAATGAAAATCCACCAAGGTCCAATTTGAAAGAAAATGTGGAAGCAAAGGTCCGGAACGTCAATGTATGGTTATACAGGAATAATACTTTTAATTAGGCTTTAGTTTTATCTTAATATAATAAAGTTGTGCTTTGAATTAATTATACCCTGATATTTATTTGTATTCTAAAATACATTTAGGCTCCTAAAAAGCACCTAAAGCCTATATACAGTATAATGAACTTTACACATGCTGCCAATGCAGTGGGGAGAGAAGCACAGAATCCTGCTTTAGACCTGGTTCAGTCCTTGTTTAGTCCTGGTTCATTGTAAATAGCCTTCATCTGCTTTGAGTTTGAAGCTTTTTAAGAAAGATCGGAAACAATGCCACTTATTGCACTGCATCGTGCAAAATTAGATCATTTGGGTCTGTTCGGTTTAAATCTTTAGCGGACCTATACGTCATTTCTGGGCCATTTTGAGCGAAATGAAAAGTTGTAGATGTAGATTTCCTTTCTGTTAATCTGGGCAATAGGCAGAGCTCGGTTGGAAAGAGACAGAGAGAGAGAGCGAGAGAGAGAGAGAGAGAGAGAGAGAGAGAGAGAGAGCTGGGATTTACTTGGTCAGGTCCAAAGGTCGGACAGAAGGTTCGAGTCCAGATGGGTAGGCGTTTGGGTCCAGGTTCGCTAATCTGTGACCTCTGATCTATATTATACAGTTGTGCTCATAAGTTTACATACTCTGGCAGAATGTAAACTTATGCATTTCATAGAAAATGAATGATCACACAAAAACCTTTATTTCACTCATGGTTAGTGGTTGCCTGAAGCCATTTATTGTCAAAAAACCTGTTTGTTTACGCTTTTCATCTAGAAACTAGCCAAATGTCCCTGATCAAAGGTTTACATATTGTGTATCTTGAAACAAACATACATTTTTTCAGAGAGTCCAATTTTGTCTGAGAGTCCTGTATTTCAGCTGAAGTGAGTTTTTCTTTGCTCCTGAACAATTTTCCTGGCAGTTGTTGAAGGTCATGTAAACGTTAGATCAGGGACATTTGAGTAGTTTCTGTTTCATTATGATTTCAAAAGACTAAACTCAGTTATTTGACAATAAATTGCTTGGCATAACGACTAACCATGAGTGGTTCATATTCATATTCCATGAATAATGGCCAAAAGCTTAAAAGGGTATGTAAACTTTTGAGCTCAACCCTATAGGGTGTGAATAAAGTTGGTTTGGTGAAACAGAACATACTAAAACATAAAAAGACTGCCTCAAAAGCATCGTCTGAATGACTTTAGGTAAATACAAGACTCCAGAGTCTCCTCCGAGGCTCCATTCTCCCCATGATGAGATTTGGCCAGTGTCTTGGTACTTCACAGTGAGGGCTTAGAAACGTATTTTGCAAGACATTTTACCAGCAGGCGCTTGGCCGCTTTGTTGTTTTTGAATGATCTCGTAAATGTAAGATCACAGATTTAGTTCCGCCGTCTGAGCAGTAGCCAAGACGCATCTGGCTTCCACTCTGAGCCAAATCACACTTTCAACAGAATGCTCACGGTCATTTTAGACACTACTTAGGTCTCTGAATGAAACATTGCTGATTTATTTAACAACTTAATTTTACAAACTTTTCTGATCTCCGCGGAGGGATAAACAGACTGCATCAGACAAAGCGGCTGAAGCAGACAGCATCCTGGTCAATGAAAGCAGTTGCTAGGCAACAATGGTCCACGTGAGACTGAGACTTCTCTCAAATTGATATTTGCAACAGAGCAGCACTGGGACTGAAGCAGAGACTAAATCAGCTGGGACAGGTGAAGTCAGGATATGAGACAGTGGGATTAGCTCCACAGAACAGAAGTGTGGCTCACAGACACAGTGAGTCTGACCCTGGACCTCGGGGAGAGAGGCCTGTTACAAACACACAAAACAACAGTGAATGGTGTTCTGGTCCAACACTGCTGCAGTGAATGGTATTGACCCTGTTTGTGGAGCTCTGACACATGAGGAGACTGTGAGAGAATAAACCTGAGCACATTCTCTGGGAAATGATCTCCTTTGCACCTGTTCAGAAAACAGGTGCAAAGCAGATGACAGAAATGAGCACTTTGCTCATTAGTATTCTGCAGCCAATTCATCCAACTTCAGCTAATCATTCATATTAATTATCCCTCTGATTTGATTTTCAATGGAAGTTAGTCAACAACAGCAGCAAATCATTTCTTTCAATTCAATTATATTCCTACCAGATTGGCATGTGTTGGTTGAAAGTAGATTAAAGGGTTTGGCAATTAACAAACACGTTTTCAAAAGCACATTTTATTCCAGGCAGGAGGTGTTTTGTACCTTTCATTCATCCTTACTCTTTTTCTTCTCCTTTTTTTCTACCCCACTGTCACACCTGTATTTATCTTCCAGCACAGCTCCAAAGCCCTCTGGGTAACACACACAGCTCTGTTTCTGGAAGGAGGCGGTGTGCAGTGTAAATCTGTTGTATTAAACATCAAGGGCAGCGCTCCTTCTCTTATCCCAACATTTAAAATAGAGAGACGTATCAGACGTCCGGCGCCGGTGGAGGGACGCTTTGATGCAGCGATACTGAACACCGTCAATCAACCACGACCAGCCCCTGCCGACTGGAGCGGCATGTGAAGGAGAGCGCCTTCGTTCATTTGGACCGGCTGGTGTTCAGGTTAGCACTGAGGGAAATAATGACCCACTTTGGATGAGCGTGGGATTGGCCACCGGTGGCTCCAAGTTACTTAAATTATACACAGAAAATTATGAATGCGGTAAAACAGGCGCGGGCGGTATGTAGGTCACATTTGAAGAGTTGAGAGGGTGAGAGCGGAGCTTTGTGCACGTTTCATCGTATTTTTATCCTTCATTCTTAGGTTAGGATTCCCCATGACTCACTGAATTGAAGGTGGTACGTGGGCGGCTTCAGGTGGTACTCCAGCTCCTCTGTGGGTTGGCTATATGCTGAATTTAGAGTATATAATATTTGCTAAATTAAGCAAATACTAGATCAAGGCTATTCAATTGTATATTTTACTGGGCCCAGTTTTGAATAAATAAAAATGTATTACTATCATTGCTCTAATAGTATTTAACATGGAAGAAGCTTGAATTATATTCCAACATTCAAGCCCCTTTCAAACACAGTAAGCAGCAGCGCTATTACAACTCCCTCCGTGACACGTCTCCAGGTCTATATTGTAGTAGCTAGTATTTTGAAGCACATGGCTACTTCATATGGGGCTTTTGTTAGTTAGCGCCATTAAGTTTATATTTTAATTTTAATTATGGTTAAGGTGAGTTTTAAGTTTAGGGTTAAGGGCAGGGTTATGGTTAAGTTTAGGGTTAGGAAAGGGATATGGTTAAGGTTAGGGCAATGCAGGGGGCGTGGTCATGGCAGAACTTTAGTGACTACATAATGTCGGTAACCAAGGATGTACTTACATGGATGTAGTACATACTTACAGTGATGTACTACAGCCCTGTACATCCTACATACTTACAGTATTATACAGTATCTTATGTTACTTACAGTGGTTAGTCCTAAGTAATAACAGTGGTAAATATTATGTACTTACAGTGGTAACTACCAAATATGTGCCGGTGAGTCATAGGATACCTCTTTGGTACTTTCAGTAGTAACTTCTGAATACTTGGATACATACTGGTAGTTTTTGCACTCTCACTGGTATTTCTTTGGTACTTACAGTGATAAGTACTAGGTACTGAAAGTGGTAATTACTAGGCATTACTTGCATTAATGTAACTACTAAATCTTTGTCAAAGTAGGCCACAGCAAGTTCAAAGTTCACTAGTTATACTACGAGGTGGTATAACTAGTACTTACTGAGTATGTCCAGAAATGTAATACAGTGTTTTGCTGGAGGGCAAACCCATTTTGTAAAGTGTTTAAATTGTAATAACAGTATGAACTGCTATTGCTAAAGTCCTTTTTGTGCTAAATATTTCATATCCATGAAGAGACTTGTGTTCTAACAGTCTATGGACTTGCTGTGGTCTACTTTTATGCAGATTTAGTAGTTACATTAATGCTAGTAATTACAACTTCCAGTACCTACTTACCATTGTAAGTACCACAGAAATACCAGTGAGAGAGCAACTACTACCAGTCTGTATCCAAGTAATTACTCAGAAGTTACTACTAAAGTTACCAAAGAGTCACCTATGACTAACCAGTACATATTTGGTAGTTACCACTGTAAGTAGTACATAATATTTACCACTGTTAATAAATAGGACTAACCACTGTAAGTAACTGTGAAGTACCACAGTAGGTACGTAAGATATACCACTGTAAGTATGTAGGATATACAGTACCTACGAGTTACCAGGCCGTTGTAAAGTGCTTCCATCATTTGTGTTTTTTTCTTGTTAAGACATGATTTAATCCCACTTTAGACTCATTTAGTCTGATCTAAAAAGTGTCTAAAATCTTTTAGAGTTTAGTCCTGATATGATCTACGTATGATGGTACTTCGAAGGTCTTATATTTTGCGAGGTAATACTTCATGTGAAAAGTTTGAGGACCTCCGGTATAGCCCAATTTTAGAACTGCTTACCTATCAGAGAACGGCCCTTGTGACTATAAAATAAAAGGATTCCATAACAAATCCCCCATGATGCGATTCACCCGCTGTGAGAACAACTGCTGCGTCTGCGGCGTAAAACAGCTGAGCTTAAATTGGTTCTCCTCGTGACTCACTGATGGTGGAAACAGGTGAAGTGGCCTTTCTCTATGATTTCTGAGAGAACGGTTTTGGTGTTTAAATAAAAAACTCTGTAGTATGTGTCACAGTAATAACAATATTAGTTTAAATATATATTTTTGTTGTTACTACGATAATGGCGGTGGTGAAATATTTTACACACTCAGAAATGTTTTGTAAAACTAGTATCATCTAATGTATTTTCCTTTCTTTCCCCCATCCAATAATAATCAGCTCATTGTTTATTGTTTATTTTTGTATAGAATCTTAAACTGGATTGTATTTCTGATTATTATGTTCAAAGAAAAGCTATTTAACTTAATATTTAGTAGCCTTTTTACTGATAAATAGAAGTTTTAGTCATTCACTTTCTAACTAATCATCACAAACATCGAGGCAGGGGGTACTTGGAGTATAAATAAAAGGCCCAAGGGGTATGCAAGAAAAAATAGGTTGGGAACCACTGCCATTTTAATAGCGTGCTTTACCTGCAGGAGGCAGCGTGCAGGCCTTCCCTTGACTGTTCTCAGTGGATGGGCTCTTCCTCAGAGGTGGACTCCTGCTGATCAGATCTGAGGGCACCCTGGACACGGTGGGGGACTGGGGGATGCTGGGGAGCGTCCGGGACTTGGCCAGTAATGGTCTTTGCAGTTTCCTCTCCAGCGACCTGGTCAGAGAACACAAATGATCAATTATGCGGCTACAGACATTATCCAAATAGCAAGCGAAAGCCTTTTTGTGCTGGTGGAGTGTATCAAAGCGAATCCCAGCCCATCTCCTCTGGTGGAGCTGGAGGAGCTGGATTCTTGTGCATAAAAGAGCAGCTAATAAACACAGCTAAGTGTACGCACTGACACGCTCTTTAATGAGCAACAAGAGAGCTGCTCCACTGATCAATAGAGAAATTACTCTCACCTCAGCATAATACGGAGCAGGGTGTTTGGAGTGGAGCCAATAGAATGCATTTTAACTACTACCCCCTACAGTGTCTTCTGAGTGGGAGCAGATCAATAGCAGCGTTCATAAGTCTGCCTTACAGTAGTGAGGCCGGGTGAGTCCACATGCAAAAACGACTCTAACAACAGACAATTTCCCAGTTTGCTCAAAACATTGTGGTCTTTCAGGACTATAGGAATCAGTATAAACACACGTACAGGACTGGTGTTGTTTGGGGATGGCCTATTTCAAATCTGCAAATGTAAGGCGGAGATCTAATTATAGATTATAAAAATCTTTATGGATTTTTCATGACATTGTATACATTTTATAATTAACATGAGTGTGAAAAGTCTGGAGTGAAAGAATAATGCCATGTAAAGCGTCTTTGAGTGTCCAAAAAAGCGCTATATAAAACCGATGCATTATTATTATTATTATTATTAAAATACACTTGGGTAAAAGCTGCTCCTTCACACCGATATAGGAGCAGCTGAGGTGAATTATGGAATATGTTCTGGAACATATGCCATCGTGAGAAGGTGTACTTGGCATATCCCAAGGAGGAGTCCCCAGGGAAGACCTAGGACAAGCTGAAGGGACTATACATCTGGGATGAGGAGGGTCTAGGCGCGCAGCTAATAATAATAATAATAATGGCTTACACTTGCATTGCAGCTGTGACCCGGCCCCAGATAAGAGGCCAGAGAAAACAAAGGGATGGGTAAAGGCCGCTCTTTTAGGGTTCTCATATGTGTGTCCTCTGCTGGCAGTGGCAGCAGGGAGAATTACGCTGTGAAAAACAAGATACAAGCTGTCATTTTTAACTGGTGTCATGCCAACAATTAAAAAGTCAAAAGTCAAACAAGTAAAAATCCAGGAAATCCAAATCAAACTCATCTCAGTGCTTCATCTTCAGCAGAAGAAGAAACAACTCATCACTGTGTGGATGAAGCAAATTACTAACTACAGTATGTTAAAGGTTTCCAAAGGCAACATGTTTCCTTTACATGCCAGTAGGTCAGACCTGAAGGGCAAGGACTCAATTAGGGATAGTATTTTAAATAGACAAGTGATGTAGACTGTAGGAACAACTATAGTATAATAATATACATGAGCTGCTCAGTCATGGAATCATTTCTCACACAAATGCTGCAGGTTAGAGGCCAAAAAGCAGTCTTGGCAGTGCAGGGATATCAAACAGTTGGTTGCAGACCGTTACATAACTTCAGCACAACATGATGCAAGAAATATGGCATAAGAACGATACACAAAGTCTCATTTTTTGTAATAGAAAGCTTGGTAAATGTTAATTCGGGAAATAAAATCAAGAAATAACAGGATTTGAAAGTCTGACTGGCATAAGTGGAGGATGCGCTGACCTTCCTTTCAGTGTGACAGTTTTGGACTTTGAACATCATCCAAGCAGCCTGTAGAGCTGGCTATGTGCATCCTGCTGCTTCTGGCAAAATGTGTGTTCACCCGGAGCCAATACCTAGTGCGAGCAGGAAGCAGCCTCTTACACAAGCGCCTTGCTTCAGAATTACTTGTCATCACGACTCCCGCAGTTTGGATCCAAAGCATGCTTTTATGACATTATTCATGACTAATGTTATGGCATGAACATATACCAGGAGGTGAATATGGAAAATAACTACATTTAGAGATCAATTTGAAACTTTTGCTGTAGACTGCTGTCACAAGTATGAGGGGGGAAATAAACTATAAGCTTTCTTTCATTTTCACATAAAAATATAGATAAAGGATTGAGCCAGGTTCAAATTTATGGTACAGTTTGTTGCCAAATTAGTTAAAAATGTACAGAGATAATTTTGGATATCTACTTTTTAATAAGCTAGTTATTATTGGAAAAAATCTGTAAAATTTCACATTTTCACCTAGATTTTTGGCTTCAAAAGTCAATAAATCAAGCAGGAATTCGATATTTAAAAAAAAAATCCCTCTGAAAAATCCTTAAAAAGATTATTAAGTACAAGACAGGAAAATGTGGTGTCTGTGGATGCTACTAAAGTGAAAATTTGGTGAGAAAATTGCCTTTAGATTTAATATAACTAACTAACGAACTTAAATTTATGGAGAAACAAATAAAACTTTATTTATAAAGCGCTTTTCATACAACATGGTAGTGCAAAGTACCGATTAAAATCATTCCCATCCACCCACCCTCACATGAACCAGCCCATTGGGCCCACCTCCTGGTCTTTGTCAGGGTAAGTCTGATAATTAATTAAACACCTTGATTAGGACATTACGATGTATGTTAAAAGAGCAAACTGGCCCAAAACCTGAAAATTGAAAGCATTGCGTTACGCCTGCAGTGTCACCCCTTAAGTCAAAACGCAAACATAAGTAGCTTTTTCCTGTTTTTCATCCATCTCTCCAAATAAAATCTGTAGTTGAGTTTGTGCTGACTTGAGCATTCACCACCTTATCATCTCACAAAGCTCTCCAGGGGCAGGGCAGACGAAACTAAATGTTTATGTTCCATTTGACTCACTCGGATGTTTGACCAAGGATGTATTAGCGGGCCCGCGGCTGTTTATCGCCGGGGAGCCATAAGATACAGAGACAGCCAGCTCTAAGTCAGCACATCTTTCAAGTAGCGCCGACACCTGCCCGCACTGTCAGCAAGGGCTCCGCTGCTCCAACAGAAGAGCTCCGCGAATGGCTACCTCAGATCACAGTCCACTTCGTTTTGAAAGAGAGAATAGGTCAAGCGCGATTTTAAAGTTGGCCCTCTTCCGGTACTTGACCAATAATGGGAACGGCCACCTGCTATCCTAAGGCCTGTGTATCTGAAAAAGAAAAAGTCCTCTTGTTGAGGTGGTAGAGGACCAGTGTAATGTCATCCACCATTGATTTCGAAATGTTCCGTGCCATTTCATTCAAGACAGAAAACCGATGGGTGTGTTAATGTTCGGGTCCATAACTCAAATGTGTCCAATGATATGAGGCCATTAGCAAAATGTCTAACACGACATGACTGTTTATCATTGGAACGTGACAGACATTCAATGGATGCCCAATGCCTTTCAACAAGTGGCACATTTTGGAAAAGGTGACCGGTGACATTTTGCCCAGAATCAATATGTTTAGTTTTCTTTTACCACTAAGGTTGGAACTAATACAACATCTGCGGGGTAAGCAAATCAGTGTTACTGCTCTACTTAAATTGGTATCCTTTTTTGTATTGGTAACCTTTGCTTCTTCACTACAGATTTAGATGAGCCAACTTACCTCAAATGTACAATGGATAGTTGGAGAGACACCACGATAGGCTTGAAAGTCAAAATCAAATTGGCTTTCAACTAGATTGTTGGATGAGTGTTGTTCCGATACCATTTTCCCATTTTCCAATCCTATACCGATACCGGGGCTTAGAGTAGTCGCCGATAATGAGTACCAGTCCGATACCACTGCGTGTGAATAAAAACAATAGCAAACACTGTATAAAAGGATGCCATGACCCATAGCGCATGTAGCATATTACATTTATTCTGCTAATGTACTGTTTCCACTCTAAAGGTTAAATGGAGGCTAAAGGTATATGTTGTGATTATTAGAGGTTTTAGTGTCTGCAGAGCCCAACAAAATACAAGCAAATGCTCCTCTAAAAGTGCATCCTCTTCTTGGTTTAAACTGGAGCTTAGATTGACATTGATATTCTCAGATTGAGACGACTAAACATGTGCATGGTAATATCAATCTGACTTATATTATAAATTTGGTATTTTAGTAAATGGATATTCTCTCTCATAACAAAGTAAGCAGTGCTCTATATTTTTCCCTACTGAATAAAACCAACTGTCTGTCCATGTCCAACTTTGGTGTCCGTTTCATTTCTGATGCTATGCTGGCTTTCACTGTCAGCTGGGACCTGTCAGAGGAGCCCTTCCAAAAATACAAGCTGGCAAAGAGCAAAAAACAGGTACCCACAGCCATGGTAGTAAAGACCCAATAGCTGCAGAGCCCCGTGCTTGGCTCTCTTCAGTGCATCATCACGACAGCACACTGGGACAAGCTGCCGGGCCAGCCACGCTTTGGACCAGGCTTGTCCTGCAGACCTGTTGCTATAGCGACTTTGTCAAAACAGGACAAGAAGAGCCATCTCAATTTTCACAAACAGCATCTTACTCTCCGTGGTGAGCATCAGCTCTGATCAGACTGGGGCCAAACTGTTATTTCAATAGCATTTTGTTCTAGGATTTTACTATTCAGGCTCATGTTGATATTGAAGAAGGAAAAAGTAGAAGAAAACTTTTTTGAAGGTTACATCAAGGTTAAAGCTTGTTTTGTGTTACATCAGCAACACTCACTTCATTGTCAACAACTGTACTTAGTGAGGGATCATGACAGCATAACAATATCACTGCAATGCCTTGGCAGGGATCTGTCCACGTTCTCTCTTTCTTCTTTCTTCTCATTCATTAAGATGTTTGCTTCAATTTAGCCAATTGTTTTTGGTAAGAGTTGCCATAACAAGTAGCAACAAATAGGAATGCACATTCTTTAATCCATTCATTGGTAACTTTATCAAACCATTATCAATTAACTGTTAGCCACTGCTTTGGTGCCATTTTATATCAACAGCTTTGGAACTGACAGTGAACATCACAGTGAGAATTTTGCCACCATTTTTCAGGACCACAAACAATGAAAACACAGTCCATTATCAATATTATTCCCTCGTAGATGGTGTGTTCTAACATAGCAGTCAACTACACAACAGGCCCCAACTATCCAGAAGCTATTTGTCCATCTAGCTTCCCTTAGTTCTGCAGTTAGCAGTTTGTTGTTTGGACCGGTAAGATGGATGCTGTCAGAAAATGTAAAATTTGCTCATTAAATAATAATAAAGGCTTACACTTATACTGCACTTTACATGTCACGAATTTCTCAAAGTGGTTCAAGTTACTATTGTAGCCACAGCTGTCCTGGGGAAGTCTGACAATCTGCACCATTACACAGATAGTGGGTGAAGTCTGTTGCCTAAAGCCATGTTCATACCAAACGTGCATCATTCGCCTCTACCCGGACCAACAAACATTCTGCTGTCATTCGCTGGAGACCCTTATTGACGCATAATTTGCAGCTACTGTCACGTTCTGTGGGTTTTTTCCCTCGCTCGAAACGCTCAGAGAAGCTGAGTTGCTCGAGTTGGTTTGTGTAAAAATGTTGTATCATAACGTGAACAGTTCTTAGACATTCCACGTTCTGGTATTTGGCTTAAAGAGGTATGTTGTTAACCAATCATTGGCAAGTTTTTGTCTTGTATATGGACTGAGAGTGACAAGAATGGGCAATGCAAAAGTAATGTCTGTATTGTGTGGTTTTGTGCTGTAAGTCTAAGCTCCAGGGACTAGTGGCAGCTTCAGTTTGCCTACTCGCTGCAGGCTAAATCACAATTGACTCCCACCGCTGCGAAAACATCTAGGTTGAGGAGAGCAAGAGAAACAGCTATTTGTATTACTGACCCGTTTTAGCCTCTAAAACGCGGAGCACACTTCGACTGCTGCTGAAGACACACTCCTGCCTGTAAAAATAGTTTCGGAAAAGGCACGCGTTTCTCTTTTCAGCGCAGACCACTTCCCATTACGGTGTCATAAATAAGGCTGGTCTAAATAGAGATGTGCCGCATAATAGAGAATAATGCTGAGTGCTTTGTTGAATGTGGCTGCGGTGGAGAGCGCTATCCAAGGTGCTGAAACACAAAAGCACATTTCCTCTTCCACACTCCAGTGAGCTAGCCTTTTCAAATGTGAGCAACAGACATGATTGAATGTGAACAAAATCAAGCGCGGCAGTGTTATTGGCACCAGCGTATGCACGATTATTGACTCAAAGTCCTCTTAAACACTCAAAAAGCAGCCGTTTGTTCATGACTGTATTCCCGTAGCGCGTGGAAGTTGTCGATGCGTTTCTCTCTTGCCGTTAGCAGCACAGTGACTAATGAGACGTTGGCTGTTTCAAATCGGACAGGCCTGACCGGGACATTTGGCGCAGATTAACCCCCGTCCCTATCAGTCAGCCTTTAAGTTGAGCGATCCGACGAGACACCAGGCTTGAGTGATTGG
>OMNZ01045774.1:0-10466 GCA_900303255.1 Lesueurigobius sanzi | reverse complement strand
TGTGTAAATAGGATCCAAAATTTTCAATTTCATTATTACAAATTTGAGTTTTTTAGATAATAAATCAAAGTTGACTTCAAATTATATGATTTTTATTATTATAAGTTAAAAAAAGATACTTTTACTTGGCAAGTCAAAATTACTCCGAATAACGTCAAATATTCTGAATTCAAGCTAATTTTACTTATCAATATATCTCTTTTTGCAGTGTGTAAATAGGATCCAAAATTTTCAATTTCATTATTACAAATTTGAGGTTTTTTGGCCAAATTGTGCTCTATTTGTTACAATGGGATTCCGCCGAGACTATTTTAAATCAAAACCTCAATAACTTTTCAATTATTTATTGCTACAGATAAACAGTTGGTAAAAAGTCAATAATTATCATGTAGTTACTATTTTTGTTTATTTTCTTCTTCAAAATGAAAACAAGCTGCTGACCTTCTATAATGTGTGTTTTTTTTTGGCAGAATTCATATTTTCTGTCTTTCAACCTCAGTTACTCAGGCCCACTATGATTTTCTTGAAAATATTCACATCTACAGTCTCCCCACAGACATTCATATCACATGAGAGCAATGTGGAAGTTAAAGCCTTCAGAGAATATGTACCAAATTCGGAAAAAACTGCCACGGGCTTAAGAGGTTAAGACCGTTGAACCAGTCTGACACTTTTACTGGTGAGAAGAGGCTTCTGAACGTGGAAGCCAAGCGTTCTCAACCCGGTCCAGTTGACGACATTAGAAACTCTACAGTGGAAGACAAATGAATAAAACAGTAAGAATACCAACCGTACATTGTGCATTGTGGGCCAAATGACTTTGGCCAGTATTTGTCCGACATTGCTGTTAGTGCCATGCGGATGTGTGAACATGGCAGAGTGGTCGGCCAGTGGGGAGACGGTGCTAGCGTATCACCGAGCACAGCGAACAGCCCTGCCTTTTCCAGCTCATTAGCCACCCCTTTCTTTGTCCCAGGCCATTTGATAGCAGCATTAATCTACGGCTCCACTAGGCTTCCTCTCCCTATTTACCGCTATTTCATGAAGATTACACCAGTCAACCGTGTAAATGTATGCTTTTTTCCCCTCCCAGACTCCCTGCTTAATGCGAACCTCAAAACTCTGCAGTACCTTGCATAAACTTCGGCAGCATGCGGATTAGACAGAGTTCTTCCTCCCCAAACACCCAGAGACGAGAGGTGAGAGTGAATGCAAGGCAATCAAAGCGTCTGCCAGCGCAGTCCCACGTCAGTCGTATTTAGCACCGGCATGGATGGATAACTGCCATACTCTCCTCTTCATTCAATCATCTGCTATTTGGCTTCTGCTTGTTTGTCAAGATATCATGAATACATTACTTTGACAGGAACGCCAAGGTGAAACAATGCACTAAACATGTACTTAACCCTCTCAGGTCTTGGGGCATTTTTTATTGTTACTTTCACCTGGTATTTTTTTTTGTTTTATTGCTTCTGAAACACATGGACTCATGTGCTTGGACTTCATAACAAACTGAACTAGTATCATCTGAATGCTGTAGTCGAGACATATCAATGAAGTAATCATGATACAAGCAGAAAAACAACCAAAAAATTAGGCGAAAATTGAATTTCTCACCTCACTCTTTCCTTATATGCAAAAAATCACTGTATATGGCTGTGGACATTACAAAATGTTTTGTGGGTTTGACCTGGCCCAGGAGATGGAAGATAAAGGCTGTAGTTATTAGATAAAAACAAGTTTTTAGTACTAGATAAAAAGTACTAAACAGTACTAGATAAAAACAAGTGTTTATCTAGTACTGTTTTGAATCCCTGGGAGATTTTGTAAAGTTAAGAGTCAGCAGTTTTAGCTAATGCTAACTTAGCACTTTTTAACTCGAATTTTCTACGCAACCTTACATCGCCCCCCGGAGGCCTAGAAGACATGGGTGGGCTCGTTTTAAAGCCCTAACCCTCCTCTTCCCTATGCAAAAAAGTAAGTCTCTACAACATCTACTCGCGGAGATATTCGGGTCTTAAAGATAGATATTCTGTTGTTAAACAACAATTTTTGTGCTATAGGGCTGCAACAATTATTTCCGTAATGGATTAGCCTGCTGATTATGCTGATTATGTTTTACTATTAATCAACTAATCGTTTGGCTGCAAAAGGTGGAATTATGGAAATTGTATTCTTTATCAACTTATTTCCGCATGAAGCTTAAGTGACTGTTGGATTTTGATCTGGAACATGGACCTGGGACATGGATCGACAGAAGCTCCATGTTCCAGTTCCAACAATGTGATCGTCCAATCAAATGATTTTAGATGTGCCAAGGTCACGGCTGAAAACCAGAGGAGACCGGGCATTTGCCACAGCGGCTCCGAGACTCTGGAGCAGCCTTCCGTTAAATGTTAGAATGGCCCAGTCCCTTAGCATTTTCTCTGTGGTTAAACTCATCTTTTGCACTGGTCTACAACACAAGCTGAGCAGCTCCTTTGTCAGTGTCACTATGGATGTATGTGGATTTTCTGAGTTTTGTTTGCGCTACTGTCCTTTTACTTCTTGTTGTACAGCACTTTGGGCAATGGTTGTTGTTTTAAAAGTGCTGTTGACATTGACACTGAAAGTCCTTTTTTATTTATTTCTAAACTGGTTTTGCCATAGGATCTGGCAACCATCAGAGTGGGGCTCTTTCTGCTTTCTCAGATTTATCTCATATTTGGGAACAAAGTGAGGTAAAATATTAACAAAAAACATGTAACAAACAAAATAGTATTACAAAAATCTGATTAATTGATTACTAAAATAGTTGTTTCAGCCCTAATTCGTAAGTCATATTGTAAGGCGGGTCAAGTTTATTCATAGTGAATAAACTGTCATGGTCCTCCAGTTTAGTCCCTTTCCCTCTTGTGTGTGTTTGTCTATAGCTGATGCTAAATAGTTGGATTGGGAGGGACGGTCTGCTATGAAAACTTGAGATGTCATGATAAAAATTAAGTTTAGGAACAGGTATATTATTAAGGTTAGGTTCGGGGCTAGGTTTAGGTATATTTTCATACAAACCAACTCATAGATCTATCCAAAATTAAAGCAGACAGTCTAGCACTAACCTTTGTCTATTTTCTCTTCTGGGAGGAGCCTGCAGTCCAGGTACAACCTATTCATCGCAAACCTGACTCCAATACACCGGTTGGTCATTCACTCCTTCCCAGGTCGTCAGTCATCTTTTGTACTTTCGTGCCTCAGCCTCTCACCGCTGGTCCTCAGTTCAGCCGTCAGCTCCTCACGTCCGGTTCTCTGTGTGATTCAGAGGGGTCCTGTGGTTTTACCCACGCACTTTACCACAAAGCTATGAATGAAAATGTGTTCCTGGTTCTTTGATTTTACTTTGGTGACAGTATTAAATGACGTGTGCAGATGAAATACATTCAGTTGCCATAGAACCGTTTCAAAGATCTGTTTAGTAGGTTTTGTCTTTAGTTTTCATTAACTGCCCTTTTAGATTCGGGCAACTGGAACATTTGTTGTATTCCTCTTTTCACACTGAGCCAAATTCAAATGCAAATTCTGATCATTACCTTTACATTTAGGAGGATTAGCTTTAGTCACCATATTTTATTAACTTTATTAGCCACAATTATGTCTTTGTACAAGCAATGTCCCTTTTTAAACAAAAAAAAAACAAATTGAGGAGGGACTTCGAGGTTAACGCCTCCGTCTGGTTTGCTCTTAAGAGACCCACAAACGTGTTTTAAGTCTTTATTCGCTGAGGACGATCTTTGGACTAAGATCGAAACGTCCAACACTTCAACTACAGAGTTCAGATGAAGACTGAAGAATCTTTGCCTACGATGGACAACTCCTGTACGACTGAGAACCTACACAGACCAATTGAGTCTGAATTATCATGAAAAACACATAAAGCATTAGGTGTAGTGTTAATGTATTTTGGACAGACCTGATGCTAATGGGATTCATGACTCTTTGATTGGAGCCAAATCTCTGGGAACCGTTCATTGCAAAGAACTGTTCAAATATTGGCTTATTTTTAATATTTTTTCATGAAGGCATAAATCATGAAAAGCAGTTACACATACTTTTTATGTATGTCTGTGAGGACGAGGAGGATTCTGTGAGGACGAGGAGGATTTACTGTGAGGACGAGGAGGATTTACTGAGAGGACAGGAGGATTTACTGTGAGGACGAGGAGGATTTTTCTGTGAGGACAAGGATTCACTATAAAAAAAATGGATCAAAGGATAAACAAACATGGCTACTTTACAGGACTTCGTAGATAAACAACATGGCTACCTCGGAGGACTTCGTAGATAAACAAACATGGCTACCTCGGAGGACTTCGTAGATAAACAAACATGGCTACCTCGGAGGACTTCGTAGATAAACAAACATGGCTACCTCGGAGGACTTCGTAGATAAACAAACATGGCTACCTCGGAGGACTTCGTAGATAAACAAACATGGCTACCTCGGAGGACTTCGTAGATAAACAAACATGGCTACCTCGGAGGACTTCGTAGATAATGCTGGTCAGGTTGGTCCACAATGGCGGCGCACGGAGTTGCAGCGGCTCAGGACCTACCCTCCATCTGATCTATGTAATTTCATTGTACATTGTATAATGACAAATAAAGCGCTTCACTTCACTTTTTAGTTCAAACATTCTTGAGTTTGTTCTGAGTAAATCTGTAAAATGTATTGAACAATAAAAAGATCCGTTCTTGTTTAACGATTGAGATCCATAAGCCGTTCAAAAGAGCCTATTCGGCCATAAATGTCACATGACTAGAACGTGAACAGCTCATGACACAATGTCAACTTCAAACCGACAGTATAAAATACCACTACACTTCTGTCAGACATCTTACACGGCAGTGAAATACACGGCTCTGTGATCACTGTGGCAGTCCGCCTCTCATGGGGCTCTGGACTTTTCATTGCGGTAGAGAGTGAAAACTCCCTGAGCTTACAGTGTGCCATTCATCTAAAGAGAAAGGTTTGGGCGGATGTGGCATTTACAGACAGCGTTTGAAGGTGAGTCGGTCTATTATCCTTGTGTTTGCCAGGATTTACACACTATAATGGAACTTGAAAGCTGATGTCAAAGCCTCGCAAGAATAACTCTTATTTTAGCTTTTAGCGTATTGAGAACACTCTTTGGGTCAAAGAGAAGCTGATCTGAGCAGCGGATAACATAAAGGGGAGCAACGAAAAGGTTAACGCCCCTTTTTTGGTGAAACCAGAGACGTGTCCATTGAGATGAATGTGGAAACATCGACTGAGATCTTCACATTTACGTCTGAAAAATAACATTTTATGTGTTTTATATGAGATCTTCACATGATGTTTCCACATTCATCTCAATGGACACGGCTCTGGTTTCACCTAAAAGGGGGCGTTAACCTTTTCGTTGCTCACCTCTATGTGATGCAAATGTAACAGACATAAAAGTCTTCTGCATTGTCCACTTTACTGTGCATTAGGGCTGCACAATGAGAAAATAATTGTCGTATTCAATTACAATAATATATATATAATTATTTTCAAAATGGATGAACAAAAAAATAAATAAACAAATATTATAAATGTTATGGTAATGAGACATACCCAAACTGTTAGACGTAACTGATGTAAATGCTGAGGTGCACAGTAAATTTACTTAAGTACAGTTCAGAGCAGTTTTGTTCTGACAGTTTTGAGGATCTGTTATTATTAAGGTAAATTAATAACACATCACTTGCCTAATTGTCTGATACAGAAGAAAGTAAACAATAAAGTAGAAGACAAGATGAACACTATTGAATATATTATTATCTGCGTGTCTCTTTTACTCAACTACTTTAAACACTTGCCTAAATGTTGTTGTACCGGTCTGGTGATACTAAAACTCGTGTTGCAAAAATCCAGCAGCCATATACTGCATTTATCCACGTTTTCCTGGCCCCATTTGGACATTATGAAGTTCAATGCCCTGCCATCCAGAGGCCAGCCGCCGCTCTCCAGTCTCTACTTGTCCTTATTACTCGAAGACAGCCATTCAGTTTGGCCAAAACAAATCATCTCAGACCATTTGGACAGCTGTTTTCTGCTGCTGTTGAAGACCATAAGTGGGGCCGTTTTTGGCAAGATCCAGACTCTTATTGCTTCTCTCCTTGCTGTACTTCCTGATTAAACTGTCATGTTTGTACAGGGAAAACAGACTTGATGTAAAATAAATCACTTGTTTTCATATTCCTGTGATTCTGAGGAGATGCACAAGTATGCCGAGAATGGCCTAATGATGAAGGAAGCAGAGTCTAGCTTTGTGCTTGTAGATCTGAAGCTTCTGGAGGGAAGACTGCGTCGCGAGGATGTGTCGGCCGCTAGCAAACGGACAAATAAGCTACATCACAGAGGCAAATGTTCCGCCGCTGGTCTAACGATTATATCACAGTCTTCAAAGGACAATTGCTTGAGCTAACACACTACACATCAACATGTCACAGTGAATTGCGAGGGTAACTTTCTCTACGCCACTCCTTCTCTTTGACTATGTGTGTTTCTGCAACACGCGCTACAGCGAAGGCAATTACTCGCATTCCAATCCTCGTTATCAGGAGTGAATGGTGGACGTCTACCTACACCATCTTCAAGGCCTGATTGTGGAGCGCTAAACTAGCCCTTGTCTCGAGCGATTTATTTCTACATGCAATACGAGCATGTAAGTGATGTAGTATAGAATGGGTGGGCAGTGGTCCAAATACAACACTCTGTCCTGATTGAGATGCAATACTCACAGGGGAGAAACTCTGTAATGGTGGATGTGTTGGCAAAGGTGTGTATGAAATCATATCAAATGGTTCGTTAAAAGGGCCTATATCATGCAAAATCAACTTTTTTGAGCCTTTAGCCATGTTCAAATGTTATTTCCTCATCAAAAACACCCAAAACGTTTTTTTGGCTTCACACACACATGGCTAAGCAGTCCTCATGAATTTGTGCTCTCTGAACTGCTTTTCCGCCCAGCTCTGGAAAATGTAAGGACAGGCCCCATCGAGGAAGTGCCGCACCGCCCCTGCACCATAACATACACGCCCACTTTCTCAGAGTTGCGATCTCTGTGGTACAAGCTCTCTTCACAAGTTCTGAAGTGATTTCTTTGTAACCTGCACCAAAGATAATGTCTAGTTGACAAAAATGTATGTTTGGTTGCGAGGTGTATAGGACTTTGTTCAGCCTTCCCAAAGAAGAGGATTGTCGCCAGAAATGGTCGGATTCCATCGGTGGGGACTCGCTTTTGCAGCTTGTTTGTGATCGTCACTTCACAGAGGACTGTTCAACCTTTGGCAATACCAGCGCGGATCTTCTGAGAGGTTAACTCTTGAAACTGGTGCGATTCCCACAATAAAACCACCGGATGGAGGGGCCAGAGCGGTGAGTAAAAAACCAAGCTGCTAACGCAAGCTAAATGCTAGCAATGCTGTGTTAGTCATTTAGCTATAAAGCTGTAATCATGGCACATTCACAATGTGGTTAAAACATTCTTCTCTAACATTTAAACTGTTCACGGATGAGGCATGAGGCTTGTTGTGAGGTTTTTATTGCCCTGGGTCTGCTCTCCGTCCCCAAAGTTGTATCAACTCCTTGTAATGTAAGGCTCCACACTCACTATGTTTACTCGTAGTATTGATTGAAAACTGAAGATTCCTTGTCTGTGAAGCCTTGACAATGGCAATAAATTATATTCTGATAAAGTTTCATGGGCAGTAGGCTCCGCAGTGGCTCTACGGTGATGTCATGAAATGGGCGGTGTCCACACGGGAGAGGCGGGGCTTCAGTGATTCAAGCGTCTTTTCTTCCGGGTTGGACATTTATACTTATATTTCATAAAAACTGAGTACTGTATGGTGTTAAAGGAAAAATATTGTCATATATGCCTAAGGAAGTGTTAAAATAGCAGGATATAGGTCCTTTAAGATAAATTATCTTTCAAGCTTTTCACACTAATCCCAACTGTCAATGCTGGGACCTACCATTTTGGAGCTCTTTCAAATATGACAAATTAGTGAACTCGGTGTGCAAAAGTGCCTGTGCTCGTGATGGCGTGCAGGTGGAAAAGCACAATATAAGTTGAGACCATTTACCATTACCCTAGTAGGCACATACCATTACCCTAGTAGGCACATACTGTATCACTAAAAAACTTGGACTGAGATGGAAAACAGAACAACACTTGAAACATTCTGTGTCCACATTTGACCTGCAGGGGGACTCTTGAGCTACTGATGAAGAGGCCTGAATTCACAGTGATTGCAAGTGTGAGCGGAGATATCAAAATCCATCTGGTAACCGTCTTATTAGTCCTGATATTGGTCTGTGTACAGCGGGCACAATATCATCTAAACATGGAATGTGAATGGACTGTCCCTGAACACTGCCTCCCACTTTTTGGATCGCATAAGTCGAAAACAATCAGAAACCATTAACAGACGGCTGAAATCGCTGCCGCCAATTCTGCTGGCCAACCTCGCGGCTCAATGTTACAGCTTTTTTCTTTTTTTCAATCTATTCATTTCAATTTGTTTAGTTATTCGCTGCCTTTGTTTTTGGAGGGTGCAGCAGCTGACAATAAGCGTGGCCATGATGGTGTAGAAGTACTGCCAGTTCCAATAACGCTGAGGAGAGATCACGGTGGTGAAAGGTGACCTCGGCATAATTGAGATTCATCAGTGAGAAAGGGAGCAGCCGAAAAGACGGAAAGAGGCAGAGACTGAGGAGGAACCAGACGCGCTCGAAACACAACATAAATACGCCTCCATTTTAGGAGAAACACACTGCATTGATGCGGATGTTAAATTCGAAGGTGGTGGTGGTGGTGGTTGTAGCGATTGGATTGGAGTCTGAATATATCTGGCTCGGCTGAGGAGCACAAAAGGGAATTCCCAAAATTTGATAAACCAGTGTTCTATAGTGTTCTAAGTCAGTCACGGGACCCTTTACAGTGGGTCACGGGACTTTGCTGCTGATTTTCTGTCTGACTCTACCTTATCGCTGATAGAACTCTGGAATATTGTATTTTAATGTTTTGATGGCCCCGCATTAGTACTGGGTCATTTAACCCATGAGCCGCTCCTCCCTGTTCCTGCTCCTCTGGTTGGCCCCTCCCTCTGCCTGCCCTCGTCTCCACCGTGGCTGCTCATTCATGTGCTTTATTTGTAATTACGTCTAAATAAATTGGCGTTTACCCGTCAATCTGCTCGTCTGCTTTGTTGTCCGGGTCCTGAGCCAATCTTCACAATGTTAAATACTTGGATAACTGCAAATTGATCTAATATCTTTGAACTTGTGTGTTTTGTTTTCCTGACATATCATGCAAAAAAGACTTGTTTGAGCTTTAAGCCATGTCATAACCATAGACTATTCACACAGTAATTCTGTTCATTTCCTTTCTTCCTGGTTGACTTTTACAGCTCAGCGCTTCAATGTGTACAATTGTTCAAACCTGAAAGTTTCCTCCACATTTTAAAAGCCCATGAAATCCAACATGTAATCAATGCTGAGCTTTCTTTGCTAAAGGTGCACAGCAGTGGAGCAGTATGGAGTTGCTGGATAAAATAACTTTTTTTTATTTCCATTGCTGCCTGCTGGGGGAACTCTAGGTCAAATCTTCTACAGAGCAACTGTCTAATCCTTACTGAGATTATAATTTCAATTTATAAAACTACAGAATTAGCCTGTCATCCCTAAACTCCGGTCAATTATCATTTCTCGACATGTTACGTTTGGGTCTGATCTCAGTGGCCGCGATACATCGGTTGAATTTCATCTTACCTTTCAGCGAGCGGGGGAGGCAGGTGTTGTACGGAGAACGTTCATCTTTTTAAGAGCAGGCTCAAGACCCATCTGTTTAGTTCAGCTTTTAATCAATAATCATCATTCTAGACATATATATCTAGACGGCTCCTCTGCTGGACAGTAGGAAAAACTACTTCCTTTCCTACTCCATCTGCACTCAGCCTTATGCACTTACAAGACTTTTATTTGCAGAAATCCCGGTGTGTGTGTGTGTGTGTGTGTGTGTGTGTGCATGCATGTGTGTGTGTGTGTGTGTGTGTGCGTGTCCGTGTGTCCGTGCGTCTGTGTGTGCGCATTCGGATGAGCGTGCGAATACTGATGTGTGTGACAATTCTGGGTGGGGGTGTAATTGAATGATCTGTCTTAATGTGTTTCTAATCTGTAAAGCGCTTTGAGCTGCATTTTGTATGAAAAGCGCTTTATAAATACAGTTTTGATTGATTGATTGATTGATTGTAGGTGACTTCAAGCATCTGCGGAAATGATTATTGACCGGCGTTTACCTGGAGTTTACAGATGGCTAAAGCTAGCGATTGGGTAAAACCAGATCCAATCGTTTCAAACTTTAAAAGGAGTTGACCCCTCCCACCTGAAAACTGAGCTCAATTGTGAAGATCCAGACCCTGTG
>OMNZ01045771.1:20159-35911 GCA_900303255.1 Lesueurigobius sanzi | reverse complement strand
AGTGAGGAGGGCAGAGAGCACCGCAGAATACCCAATCACAATGTTTTATGTATTTTTGCACTTTTAAATGTCATGGAAAATCCTGGAAAATAATTTCAAGTAAAGAGCGGGAACCCTGCATTATTATTATTATTTTGATCAAGTAGTAGTGTGATAATCAAGTCATATTATATATTTTCAGTAGAAATTCAACACTGGTCACTACAATGGTAATATAGTAGTACAAATTCACTAATTAAAAAATTGCATTTCATATATGACATGAATTATCAGACCCTATCACAACTGCAGATTCTTCACTGCTCTCAATATAGTTTATGAATTTGAACATTCATCAAAAGGTTTGAGGTGAATTCCAGTCATTGCCCACGATACAGAAAGGTACATCCTCCATATAAACCTGATCATACATATTTTAGGAATGAAACCAATCATAATTTGAACATTTTCTGCCTCAGACTTTAGCATCATAATAACATATGGCAGTAATAAGAGTGTGAAGAATTAGCAGCGTTTAGCAAGTTGAACTGGTGCACACACATTGTTCCAGAGCCTAGTATTGTGTTGCAGTCATCAACAACAGCCTGCTCCTTCACCTGCTGCAGCTCATCTCTGAGACTCTCCACAACACCTGGTGCCCACACCTCCCTGACCCTGCCTCCACACCATCTGCTCTGCTCCGGCCCCACTGACCCTGTATTCCTCTGCTGCATGCTGCTGCCCCACTTGCCATTAGCCCAATTTGTTTTAAGCATAAGACATTTTCAAGTTTATGGCAATCATCCAACAAACAGATGGGTTATCTGGATCAGTGAAAACCAAAGGGAATTTCTCTCCATCATTAAATGACTTAAGTGGTTTTGATGACATGCTCCTAAATGTGGTGATGACAATTTTGAAAAAGTATTGATTTGCTTTAACATTTTGAAAAGATTGATATATGGTATGCTTACTAGCAGAACCTGCTGATGGTTCCACAAACGCACTTTAACACCCAGGGAGATTGATCTTTCTAAGCTGTTGTTCCCCCACTTTGGAATGAACTCTGGGCTCAGTAGATGCCTTCAAGAAACACCTTAAAACGTAGTTGTTTGGGAAAGCTTTCCAGTCTGACTGACTCAGCGCTGCCTTAAATTGTACAATCTTTTGAACTGAATTGTGAATATGTTGTTTTATATGTTCTTATGTCTTAAATGTGAAGCACTTTGGGACTGCAGCTGTGAAAGCCGCTATATGCAAATAAAGTCTACTTTCTTACTTACTTACTTACTTACTAATATGGAGAACAAGTTTATAGAGGTTTAGACCAATAGCGTTAGACAAACTGGTGGGTCCGGACCCAAAAGTGGGGACGGACTAATTTTCAATGGATTGCCATGCCAGGAACATTTCTTTCACTATGTACAGAAAAATAATGAAAAAACTTCCAGTCTGTTAAAATGACTGATGCTAAGTTGTTTCACGCTGATTACAGATTAATACTTATTTGTTCCTTCTTCTACATAAATTTGTAGAGAAATACAGAATTTCACATTCTAAGTTACAAATTCAATTATGTTTTATTTCGTGGCATGTCATACCAGGGTTAGCATGTTTTATTCATGTTAAGACTCCATGGAGAACAGTTATATTTGTTAGCAAACAGCAGTACCGTATTTTGCGGACTATAATTCACACTTTTTCTCATAGTTTGGCTGGTCCTGCGACTTATACTCAGGACTTATATATTAATTAATATGTTACGTTAACATACCAGACACCAATTCAGTTTGTTGTTTTTGTTTATACATCCATCAATGTGTTACGTTAGCATCCCATACACCTCTTATATATGTTTTCTTCATTGTGAATTTTTTGGCTGGTGCGACTTAGAAATGCGGTAGTTCACGGATAGCAACCATTCAAAATGTGATTTTGATTTGTGTGCAGTTAACTATGTTGAGTCGAGTTCCTCCCAGATGCTCTGATAACCCGTCTGGCTCTGCACAAACGCGACGCTGTCTCCGAGCGGCGGCAGTAAAACTAATGTCCGTGAATGTGAACATGCTCTCTGCCCGGCGACAATGGCCATCCAGGTGTGCTTGATGAGCCGTTGCTGTGATTATCAGCACGCTGCATTAGCACAGCTTGAAGCCCCTCAAGTAAATCACAGAGGAGAGGCGAGCATTTGTTCTGCAGGTGGTCCCCAAACTATGTTAATGGGCCTCCACCTGCCGCTGGGTCACTGATCCTTCTGGAGAGCTCCTGCCTCCTGCTCAGCGTCAGTTAAAGACAGCCAGCAGTGAAGTCGGACTAAAATTAGGAGCATTAGAAGCTCGAGCGGTGCGCCTCAGCTGGCATGTCATTTATCATGTCTTCCTCGCTGCACGTTTGGGTGGCTCAGATTTATGCGATGTCTGTGTTTCCATATGCACATGGGTATGGGCATGCCTCCTTTTGAATAAGCCTGTTTTCCCCACTGACACACACACACACACACACACACACACACACACACACACACGTGGTTTTTAGATAATAAACTAAAACCTGTCACTTCTCGCATCCGATCTCGTCAAATCAGATGGGGGTTTGGGGATTTCAGTCACTGCGGGGCATCGGAGACAGGATGCCACAGGCGTCAGACAAATCCAGAGTCCAGAGGAGGCTGGCACAGACCTCCGTTTTGAGCAGAGCCACAATAAGCGCACTGTGGTAGGAGCCGTTAAAAGCCCCTCTTTATTGAGCCCTGAGACTGCTGAGACTATCAATTGATTTTATGTGGTTCCGTCAAATTAAGACTTCTTAAAAAGCTGTTAAAGGGACTCTACGGAAGTTAAAATTTAAAAAATTATATATTTTCCATCCCCTACATGCTCCAGCAATGTCCCGCGCTGTACTGTGAGCCCACACCTATCCAACTCAATTGCCGCTATAAGCCTGCACTGTCACTTTAAAGTTGCCTCCTCGGGCGAGGCAGCAGTCATGCACGAGCTTAACATGGAGACTGCAGTTACGCGGACGGCCAGAGGTGGCAGTCACGATATGAATATGGATATGGATATGTCAACAGTAGCTGATGACGATCTTTGGAGTAAGATCGAAACGTCCTACACTTCAACTACAGAGTACAGATGAAGACTGAAGAATTTTTGCCTACGATGGATATGGATATGGTATGAAAATTGACAACCTCCGTTGAGTCCCTTTAATGCCGTGGATTTTGATTTGACACACAAACTCAAGCAGTGAAAGAAAGATTTAGTTGGCTTTTAAACTGTTCACTACGGCCCCTAATCGTTCTTATCTCTCACAATGCTTCCTGTCCATCCAGATAGTTCAGATATATACATTACCGTATTTTCTGGATTATATGTCGCTCCAGCCAAAAAATGCATAATGAAGAAGAAAAAAACAGATATGTCGCACTGGAAGTCAAAATTCTTGGGGAAATTTAATTTTCAAAATCCAAGACCAAGAACAGACTTTTCATCTTGAAAGGCAGGTTCTAGTAATACTAATAGAATAGAGAACTACAGGCTGAAGAGGTGTATGGTATGCTAACGTAACATATTGATGGTTATTCAGCTACACGAAGCATAAACAATAAGTTGAATAGGTGTCTGGTATGTTAACGTATCATATTAACAGTTATGCAGATAACTAGTATAGCATAAAGAGTGAAAATAAGGAAACTATGAGAAAAAGTGTGACTTATAGTCTGGAAAATAGGGTATATACACTTTTCTTTACACATTAATGCTTGGGCAGACTGTCAATACATATAACAATACATTGCGTGTTTAAACTGTTATGCGATATTTTGCTGCCGACAGAGCGTGTTGGTCTGTTTTTATTGTTTGTTTTGTTTTCTCACAAACGTCTGCATTAGGAATTTACTCTGACAAAAACAATTACTACTAGGCCAGTCAAGCACACCAGCTTTAAAATGCATATTAACACCCAACATGCATTTCCGTATCATCATTGCTACATTGCTCATTATATCACCTCTCAGTAGCCTTGGGAACACTAAAGTTTTTACTCAGGTCATAAATTTCTATTGTGGGGGTTGTCTTGCATCAGGTGTGTTTTCCTGTACAGCTTGCTTAATTACAGCAAAGCAGAAAATTATGTTAGAACTTGCATTCTGCTCTTTCCGTATCATTTTTGCTGAATTTGTGTTGTAGCGCAATAACCCTGCTCTGTGGTGCATTAAATACTTTAAGTCCCCCCCCTAATCTGAGACTCCCGGTCGTGTGTGTGCGTACGTGGTGTGTGTGTGTGTGTGTGTGTGTGTGTGTGTAGCCACTGAAGAGATGAAGACCTTGGCCAGTAACCTCAAACTTCACTGATGTGCACTGTTCTCATATCTCTGCTGTCACTCCCTGCCTCCCAGCCTCATTACTCAACGTGCCCTATTAAAAGCCAAAAGCGATGCAGTACCTCGTGTAGCACATTACTTGACAAAATGGCATTGATTGTGGTAATAATGCCCACTGATAAATGCCCTCATTGATGCAAAGGGCACCCTTGGCTTAACGCCCCTCTTGTAGACGTCCTCCTGGACACTGGGTCGCCTGTGCTTCATTCCAAAGAGCTTTTGTGCCTTTGAAACCAACCACTGCATTAAGAGGCAGGGCTGTAGTCTAAAGTCAGATAAACTCGTGTTTAACTCAGCGTTGGCCAGACTTAACTCTTTGCTAAAAATACAAGCGTTGCCGAGCTGATGACCCAGCAGTAAATGTGACCAGTGGAAGTGGATGCCCTTGCCGTCTTTGCTGTGTGCGGATCACGGCTCAGGGCAAAGAACTGTAACTACTGAAGTCAATTGGCTCCGGGTTAAAACTGGTGGGAGTGCGACACAAAGCAGAAGTATGGTCCCATTAATTAGCGCAATTGGCGTGAGTTAGTACTTCGCCATAGGGAGTGTGTGTGGGTGTGTAGTGTTGGCAGAGAGATGGCTACCTCTTCGTCGTAGTGAGGGAATCTGGCACTCGGTCTGAGGGCAACAATAGGAAATATGCCAGTCTGTGATAGCATATAACAAGATAATGATAATATTTTAAAAGACTGGTTTTGCAATTATTTTAACAGCCACTAGTGTTGTACTTGTATTCAATTTCAGCGATGTGTGCTATTATTTGTTGTTTGGATTGGTGAACCATACCTGTATACTTTCAATAGATACTGACCACTGCAAACAAAGAAGAGCTGCCTCTCATCAAGCTTTCACAGTTTGGCTCTCGATCACTTGCTGCAAACACTGTACGTTCATAATTTCAGATGGATTGAAAGGATCTTTATAGATGATTCATTGTTTTGAGCAAAATCTCTGAACAGAAATATTTAAATGTTTAGCCTTACCATCGTTAGTTTGGGATTTGTTTTACGCAAATTTGTTATATTAAATTGTGACCAAAAGATTCCCATTATTTAACACAACAGTGAAAAAGTAAATGTTTTTCAGCTCTGTTTGTTTTGTAAAATAAATGAATTTTATGCAAATTACAGAGACATTAACCAGCTTGCATTTTGGTATTTTAAAAGATCTGACCTGTCTGCCACCCTGATATTAAATATAGGCAGTTATTACATGAACACAGCATGTTCCAGTGACTAATTGGTACCATAATAAAGAGTTAATGTGAGTCGGCCACTTCATAAAACGTTACTGCTGCTGCTACTATTTTAAGTTTCTTTTTGTCCTCGTGTCTCCAGAACCCATGCGAGCGCTGAAAGGACCCACAGCCTCAGATATCCAGTCCAGGCAGCTGACGTTGCAGTGGGAGAGCTTGGCGTTCAACCTGACCCGCTGCCACACCTACTCGGTGTCCCTGTGCTACCGCTACACGACGGCGGGGGGCGGCGGAGGGCACAACACCACGGTGAGGGAGTGCCTGGCCGTAGAGCACAACACGTCCCACTTCACTCTGCGAGACCTGCCACCCTACCACAGCATCCACGTCCGCCTGTCACTGACCAACCCCGAGGGCAAGAAGGAGGGCAGAGAGGTCACCTTCCAGACCGAGGAGGACAGTAAGTCTCCTGAGAGGGTTATACAACACATTGTCAGCAGTGCAGTACAGGACAAAAAGTGCTATTTAATCTCTACACATTGAATAATATTTGTTGTAGTAGTACTAATCCAGTATAGATTGACCAGAAGCTTTACTGGTCAATCTATCCTCCTACTCTCACTTATGGTCATGAGTTTGAGGTCAGGACCGATTACGATACGGATATAAGTTTCCTCTGCAGGGTGGCTGGACGCTCCCTAAAAGATAGGGTGATACAGTCACCAGAGTAGACCCGCTGCTCCTTCGCACCGAGAGGAGCCAGCTAAAGCGCCTTAGGCATCTGTTTTGGTGGCCTCCTTGGGGAAGTGTTCCGGGCACACCTCATCGGAAGTGGTGTGCGGTCAAGGCCAGCAAGGCCTTCTCTGATGGCCCAAATTATGTTATATATTTCATAAAAATATATCATAAAACCATATATTATTTGTATTTTATACCTTTTTATAGCGTTTTATTGTCGCCAAATCCATTTTTTCGCTCCGTATTGCAGAGGGCGGAGTGTTCTTCCCCAGTGCCTCAGAGGCGATAGTGAGGGCTCTGCCCTGTATATCACAGTGAGCAATGCTCTGAGCGTGCCCTCCAGCCAAGCAGACACGTGAGGTATAATGACTACAGGGCCATCTAGAGTGCTTTTGCCAACGTCAGAATCTTAATGGTGTTTGATTGGCTGTAGCTGTCAAACTGATGAGCGCTAACAAGAGTCAAATCTCCAGCACAAACCATGGATGTATTATGCACAAACACTGGTCCAAGCATTTTATTTGTTCTGTAGAACTGTCGTAAGGTGGGTTGATTTGATTGAGGATGTAATCACCAACCCATTTTCTAGAAGACCTTTGCAAGGAAAGTTATAGAGTTTGTGTGACATTGATTATAAATTAGTTTGAGTCCGACAAAATAATGGACTATAATATAAGATAAAAGTTAAAACCAGTTTAATATTTCATTGTACGGCTCTAGATCGCTTGTTTTAAAAGTAAAGGAATAGAAATCGGGAGGTAATGCTATATTGCAAAATGAGACCTGGCATATTAACGTGATTATAGCTCAGTCACTAGCATGTTGGTTTTCCGTGCAGGGCACCCAGCTCGCATTTTGAGTTGAAATTTAGATCTTTAATAGCAAATGTTCTTATATGGTTATAGCGGACGTCAAGCAAGGCACGTTTCATGCTTCACATAGTTTTAATTACTTTGATTTGCTGTGCCACTGAGGGCCTAGGTCGTAAATGCACCGCACGCCACTGACTTTGAGGAGACCTTGCCTTGGGATCCCTCACCCTAAAGACACTAAGAAACAGGTGAACGCAGAGCAGGCGAGTCCTTTCTCCTTCATCATACGCCAGGTCCAAACCCGCACTCTTCACGAAAAGGGCGTGAAAAGAAAGACTCTGAAATCTGTTTGACGGGCAGCTGCTGTGAACCGTTCCAGTTCAAAGCAGAATAAGTGACACGAGGCCTAAGTGCCGCGGGTAAAGTTTGTTTTATACATCAAAACAACACATTGTTCTGCATTTTTAAATAAGCTATATTCAAGCATTTCAAATCATTTTCAAAGCTACAATAATGTGCAAACTGCATTATTCTGTCCTGCACAACGTGGTGATTTTTCACGCAGATTTCCTCCTCGTAGTCGTGATAAATACAGGACTCGCTAAAGTTACATTTTCTCTGCCTCAAATTTTGCACATTGTGGCAAAATGTCCCTGTTTTGCATATTCATGAGGTCTCTTGAGCAGACACACAAATCTCAATTGCACATGCTTTTTGCTCCACTTTAGCACATACTCTCTATTTTACATGTGAGCAAACACTTAGTAAATGACCCACTTAAGTTTGTTATAGCTCCACAGTGTCTGCAGTCTTTTGTACACTATGTCGCTCATACTATTTTTTGGGATTGCATGTGTTTTCTTAATAATCCATGTCCCTGTTTTCTTATAGTAAAAGATAAATATGGTGATTGACCTTCTGACTGTCAGTTGTAACAAACCACCCTTTCATTTTCTTGAGAATAAATAATCCTTTGATAAAACCAATTTGTCGCATACTCATGCAACCCTAACCCCTCAGTTTGAGTGCACTATTATTCTTTTCAGCTTTAGCAGATTGCCTGCATTTCAGCCGCAGAAGGAATCAATTCCTCCATGAAAAATGAAATCAAAACAAACCAGATTTTTGTTGAAGCTGTGTACGCAGTGAGTGATGGCCAAGTGAAAGTGAGAGAGCAAAATGAAGGATTTATTTTACTAAAGTGATAAAGGAATCCAATGTATATTTATATACCTCCGGCGCGCGTCAATTATAACCGCTTTCCCCAAAAGCCTTAATAAGCAACTTTGTCCCCTCACTTTATGTAGCAATAACAGTTGACTCAGCAGTTTGGCTTTTTGCCTGGGGCCAGGATCTCGCACAACGCGCTGTGTCTCTGTGCGGCAGTCACCGGGAGGACCGCTGCTGCTTCAAAGCGTAACCACAGAAAATCTAGACTGAAATATTGAGACAATCCGATAGTCAGTAGGCAAGTAGAGAATCTGACAAACACATCAAACTCCACGCGCCTTCACAGATATAAAATTGTAATGGTGTTTTGCTGCCGCTCCCTCTTGTCTCCTCTTGTGTCGCGGTTATATAATTGATGTAGTTCATAAATTAGCTGTGCTCTTATGTGATGCGCTCCGCCTGCTGCTCCCGGGCTGTCTCCCCCCTCGTCTCTCGTGGTGCTTTGTTCTGAGCCCATCTGACATTCATTTCTGTGATATTGACAGTCGAGGCTCGCCGCGGGATTAGCGCTTCAATTTTCCGACAAATGTTTGCTCTGACAATTTCTTACAGTTCCCGGAGGCATCGCGCCGGAGTCACTCACCTTCACCCCTCTGGACGACATGATCTTCCTCAAGTGGGAGGAGCCTGTCGAGCCCAACGGCCTGATCACACAGTACGAGGTGAGTTCAGGTGACAAGTAAAGTCACGCAAGTGAAACTGAACTCGGAATATAATGGCATAACTTCACCCTACTAAGCATTTATCAAGCATTGGTAAATATTATTTTTTTGTATATAAAGCATTTTTATTGATGAATGTGCCTAGTAACCTTCCGAAAATGTGATTTTGAAGAAGGGGTAGGAGTGTACTAGTTTTTACTTCTTCCTCCTCCTATTGAGCACATGGAAAAGCTTTGTCGCCTTGGAGGACATATTTTACACTGTTATGTTGTTGTTGTTGCTTCTTCTTGTTGCTCAGTAAATCAATCTTTTATTTTGCTTTTTGTTAGCATTGCGATTCATTGCGACTCAGAAAGTTGTGAAAGGTGCTTGTAAGAAAAAATAAATCTGGTATAGTGCCTTTTCTCATCATTTGTTATTCCTGTTATTGCTTATAAGCACAAAAAAAAAAAAGTATTTATCAATCAGAGCAGGTACAGTAAATAAATCCAGCTGATACTGCTCAGGTTATGGAGAAGGGTGTCCAGGTGCTCCCCACTGCTCCAGACAGGTTTCCCCAGTTGTATTGAGGGATGCAGAGGACAAATACATATCTACGTGAACAATAAAAAGTCGTGAGACATCAGCAAACTCTCTGGTCAGTCCCACGCCATATGGCTGCACAGGTATCGAGTTTACCTTTACAGACAACCACACAATACTCGTGAAAGCAAGCAAGCGGTTGGTTATTTGAAAAGTCTGATCTAAATCTTTTACGACGGTTCCCTTGTATTCAATAACTCAAGTACTTAGAGGTCATGTTTGAGTAATCGCCTCATGTACAGAAAACTGTCTGTGCTAAGGCTGCAGCGTGGCTCTCCGGCTCCGTTCGCTCGTGTGCCGCCGCCTCAAGGATATCATTAAATGGGATTTGCGGTTTGACACATGAAGTGGAAGCTGTGCAGGATGTTTGCGCCACAGTGCGTTGATCTGGCTCAGTTGACGGACATAGCTTTACAGAGAGCCGTTTCAAATCCTCCTCACTCCTTTGAGATTAAACCAATGACCACTCTGCGTGAGTCTGTGTTGTCTAACCCCCCGCCTCGACTGCTTTGTGCCATGCCGGCTTTTAAGGCCGTGAATGCAAGGTATTTGTTCAGTATTTAGCAATCCACAATGCCTTGAGTGTGAGTCTGTGTCGGTTTCAAGGAGGTAGCAAAGACACATCCATCATTGGGCAAAAATGAGTAATTCACAAAATATATTTATCAGATAAGTTGTCTGTGTTTGCAGCTCAGTTTATCCTTTTGTCCTTGCCCTGTTTCCAATCTTTTTCTAAAGTGGTAATTAAAACATGTTAAAATTGAACTTGTCGCGCAACTATATTTCGCCTAGTTATTATTCTTATACAATTTTGGCCTTGCCCTTTCATTGTTTACCGAGCATTCAGCCGTCTTCTTGTACTTTGTTGTGTGACCTTCCAGTGCAATCATCTTCTATTCTTCTTAGGTAGAAGAAGCGCACATGATTTAAGTGCACAGTTTGGCTTTTTCGCAAATCACTACAATCAGACATTTTTGCTGCATTTTATGACAAGAGCAATTTGCACTTAATGACCTCCGTTGATGAGTGTTAAAGTGTGAAATAAATACCTGTCTCGGTGTGATCCTCTTAAAAGTTATGAGGTGCAATAACAATGCAGGTATTAAATGAGTCCTAAAATGACTTTGACTTTTATATCCTCTCTTTATGTATTTGTCTTCCTTTTCCCCCCCAGATAAGTTACCAGAGTATCGAGTCGTCTGATCCAAGCATCAATGTCCCGGGGCCTCGGAGGACTGTCTCCAAACTGAAAAATGAGACTTATCACATGTTCTCCAACCTGCACCCTGGAACCACCTACCTCATCTCGGTCCGCGCGCGCACCGGCAAGGGCTTCGGACAGACCGCGCTGACCGAAATCACCACCAACATCTCAGGTAATGGGGTGACACCGCCGTGAGAGCCTTTGAAAAATCACCGAAGACAGAATGATACAGTTTTCCCAATCGCTGCCCATCACTGCCAGTGCGACTCTGGGCTTCGTTCACTCTGTGTGCTATTCTTGGGATGTGGCGCTGCTTTTTGACCTTAACGGCTTTCTTCTCTCGCTCAAGTAAAAAACTACAGCTCCCCCTAGTTTCCTTTGCCTCTGGAATCCTAAGACACACTGTCATCATAGCCTATTCAACACATAAATTAACTCACAAAAAAACAGAGCGAGCTCAGAGGGGAGACTGCAGTATATTATGTACAAAGGAAGATGAAGTACATACCTGGGATCACAATGTCACTTCTGAGACTCTCTGAGCTTATTACTGCTGATAGAAACACAGCCTGGGTGTTTCTGTTTTCTTTTAATGATGCATTTGTGCTTCTTAAGGTGGATGGGATTGCATCTCTTAGGAACACACAACTCAGCCACTCCCCTCTGTCACACGGGCAACAATGCACTCTCTGCCCCAACTCTCCACCAAGAAGGCTGCTTTGTTTAATTAAAGATTCACTAAATCTTTGACTCAGTGGTTGCACATCGGGCGCTCTCTGGCACTCTACAGACCAAGTACAGAAGTCTTAGCGCATCACGCTCAAGCTCCAGCTCTGGCCCATGGTTCACAACATTCGCTTACACTGAGCGTCTCTCAAATCTGCGCTGACAGCCAGCAAACATCGCACACCTTCAGCAGCCACTACTGTCAGCAGCTTCAAGAGATATCCTCCACGAGCACCCACAAACACACGTTTTATACAAGTGCTCACATATACAGGCTGTGGCCTGTAGGGATCAGGTTCTCAGGAGGTATCACAAATGTTTTTACTTCAAAGAATCTAGTGGTACAAAGAAAGCTAATATAGCAGACTGCTCATACCAACCTCAGCAAAAGCACTACTTGGATTTTTAAATAAGATTTAACACATGAAAATAAGATTTAACACATGAAAATATCCCCCAGTATTTTCCTCACCAGTGTATAAATTATTTGAAAAAGCTATGTTATGCTACATCTCCAAGGATGAACAAGGTTTTGCACAGATTTAAAAGGCAAAGTTTATCCTCACTTTCATAACTTTTAATTAGACCCATAATCATGCAGCGAGGATTGTTGATCTGATTATAAGATAATAGTCTTGTTTGTTCTTGGGGCTGCTTTTCAGTACACACAATGCTCCATCACTTTTTATAGATGCACTGGCCCTGGATTTATTTAAGAGAAAACAAAGATGCCTACAGCCTGAGCTGAATCAGGTGACCCAAAAGAAGGGTGCTTTCTTTTGGGAGCTAAATTATATGTGACATGAAGTGTGTATTTTTGTTTGCATCCCCAGCTCCCACATTTGACTATGGAGACATTCCATCCCCTCTGAGTGAGACAGAGAGCACAATTACTGTCTTACTGCGTCCCGCCCAGGGGAGAGGCGCTCCTGTCAGGTGAGAAAATCTTACCACTCTATTGTACTGCCTTTTTCCTGACTTCTTTTACAAGTGCCCCCTCTGTGTTTAGCACCTACCAAGTAGTCGTAGAGGAGGAACTGGTGAAGAAAGTGAAACGGGAGCTGGGGCACCAAGACTGCTTCCCTCTGCCCATGTCCCACGGTGAAGCACAGGCCCGGGGCACCCCTCACTACTACACAGCCGAGCTGCCCCCCAGCAGCCTGCCCGAGGCCAGCCCTTTCACTGTGGGAGACAATCACACGTACAACGGGTACTGGAACACCCCCTTGGATCCACGCAAGAGCTACCTGGTCTACTTCCAGGCCATGAGCAACTTCAGAGGGGTAAGTGGCTGGAGACACCTGAGTGATGTCTATACTGCCAGAGCTCTTGGTGCCAGCATTAAATCTAAAATATGGAGAGGACGGCCACAGGCATGTAGTGTGAAACATACTAAATGTTTGGAAGACCACTGCGCACAGGCCTTTCTGACCCACTGTATTCTGGATGCCAGCCCCAAGCAAGTACTAACTTCTGTCTGCCCACTTTGTTTTGCCTGGTTTCATTAAGCATTGATTGAGTGATAACTGAAATCTAATTAAACCAAATGATTTTGGGCACAAGAAGCCTGATGGTGTGTTCTCACTCTCAGAGGACCCCACATTAGCTCCTATACAGTTGCATCAGGAGCTGTTACCTGGGCCACACAATTACTCAGAGATAATTGGGTGCAGGTGCTGAAAAACAGTGCTGCTCTAATATCATGGCTGCCATCACTGACAATAGGTGTACCTCACCATCACAACGTGAGCGCATTATTTCTTCTGCAGAGCTTAGTTCTAACGAATTTAATTTATTTGGCCTTTCTCCTCTCATTTCAGGCAACAAGGCATTATTTTTACCATAGACTTGCTAAACACAGCTCGTCTGTGCGCTTCCAGCGCTGCAGTTTCCGGTTTTAAAACACAATAACATAACATGGGACCCCCTTCGATTTTTTGGCCAAAAATAACGTAATTTCTGTAGATATGATAATGGTATCTACTAAACTGTTTCATATACTGTGGACTCAGTCAATATGTTTTGATGGTAATAGTAAAATCTCTAAAATCTAGATTTTTAGTTGAATTATTCTTTTAGCCCTTTTTCAGCACTTGTGCTTTTGGACACTTGTTCGACCAGTAACTGCCAAATTCCACATCCTCCTCTGCGCACCGCACCGCACCGCTCCGCCACGACCCTCTCCGCCTGTGCGCAGCAAATGCGTAGCTATTTTAAGCCTGCTGCGCTGTTCCACATCCCCTGCTCCGCCGCGCTGCGGACCGCCACGACCAAAATACGGAGGTCTTCTATTTTTCTGGTCCGTCTGCGCCACGCTGGAGAAGTTAAACAGACTTCATACATCTCGCGCATGGAGCGCCACCTCGGAGCGGTGTGGGATGGATGTAGTGGGCATTGAGCCTTGCAGGAAGCTCGGAGGCGGCCCGTGGCAGTGCGTGGTGGTGCGCAGCGGAGAATGTTGAATTTGCCCTTAACAGTTGAACAGATGTACCTAATAAAGTGTCCGTTGATGGGTCGGAGCTCACACGTACACCACATGCCAATCATGTTGTGTCACTGCAACATCATTTCCTCTTTTAAACCTTTCTCTATTTGTTCAGAGGTGGGTGATGTCATCGTAGCATCTCTTTACAAAGACAGTGAGAAACACATGTAAAGACTGCAATGTGTGCACTTCACACAACTGGGCTGCTAAGCATAGGATTAGAATGTGAATGCCCAGCTTTAGCGGCGGAAGGGATTTGGTTTTGTTTTGTGTGGCGAGGGGCCAGTGTCCACAATAAGTACAGCACAGAGCCAAGCCCCACCACCTACGACCATCAGCCCGGGCTTTGGACATAAGGAGGCAGTCACTGGTCAAATCTGGACAATCCGACCTGTATGAGTTGTGTGGCTGTACCTTATTAACACAAATGTGCCTGAGGCTGCGAGTGTGCAGAGGGTCGCGGTCTTTCACCCTGCCCCCTTTGCACCCTTTGTTTGCACTTCGGCGAAGCCCGCATCCATGCAGACTTCGCCAGTACATTACCCACAATTCATTGCTGCATTTGACGTTTAAACATGGAACTATATAAAAGCTTTAAAAAAGCCTTGGCCTGTGACAGGAGGATCGGAGAACTGTCGTCCAATGAAGATTTGGGCGTGGCGCCACTTACGTAATGCCAAAACTTGGTTGGACAAAAAAATTACTCATCACTGTCCCCAAATCATGCGTTTTTTTTGTAACCGAAGCCCTTTCAAGTGCACTTCACAGAGGACTGCAGGGTGCAGTGTGGGTATTTATTGATACAGGGCCAGAGAATATAAATGGTCTAGATCCCTCCCCCTCCCCTCTTGATTGGATCCCTGTGCATGCGCTCACATTGGCTGCTGAAAACAAAAAAAACGCATGCGGGTTGATTGACAGGCCGGCTGAGAAAACACTCCTCCTGTTGGTCAAAGTTATGGCAGCAGCGACTCTGATTAGCTGCTGAGATCTGCAAAGGGAGGGACTTTAGGGACGATGTGGCTATGCTAGTTCCGCTAACCTGAAGTTGTGAGCGCCTGTACTTCCTGTTCATTTCTTATGCCGATTATCTTAGACCTGTTTGAATAATCATATTTTTTAAAGATTAGGTGGCGCACAGAGCGTTTATGGAAGATGATCACTTATTGCGTGTTAATATCTGGATAAAGGATGTAAATAGTTCAGCAGAGGAGGCGTCTGCGTTTATAAAGTTTAGCTAGTTTGTCTTGAATCTAAAGGCTACAAACTACAGACAAGACAATTATTTTATTCAGTATAGTGAGAAAATGTAATTTATTTCTAGATCATTTCTTCCCTGTGAATATGAATAGTATAATGGCTTTGTTTCAACTACAGTATGTATTGTCTAATGAAACCCCTGGTTAGATAAAAAATAGTAACTTTTGAATAAAGTGGAAATAATTGTTGCATCATGGAGTCGAGCTCCTTATTGTATTTTTTTTTTCTTATTTTAGTTTATTTAGCGGGACAATGTGCAGTTACATTAAAAAGATGGCTGCACCAGATTTAGCACCATGCTAATTTCTATCCGTAGTCCCCAACAATACAATCATTAAACATTAACATATTAAAATACAGTTCCTGAGGCACAGTGTCCATAATGTACAGACCTTTAATTCTGCTTCACTATCGAGGTCATTATTACTGATGTTGCTATGGTTGTCTGTTGATATAATCATTAGTATTATTTTATTTGTTCTTTCCTTGTACTTA
>OMNZ01045771.1:2835-20139 GCA_900303255.1 Lesueurigobius sanzi | reverse complement strand
CTTATTGTCACTGTTATTTTCTTTTCTTTCTTCCTTCCTTCTCCTATTTCTCCCCCCCGTTTTTTTCTTTTTGTTTTTCTCTAAAAGAAAGACAGGGTGTGCAAAACTCTGTAAATAGAATGCAAAGCTATACACAATAATAAAGAACTTATCACAAAAGAACAATCCTGTGCTATCATGCAAATTTGGATAAATCCTTAAAGCACGCACGCACCATGAATCTGGGAAATCCCACTTACATTTATCTAGCCCTTTGATGTAACTTTATCACCCTCTTAAATGTCACTATGGGAAGGAGCATTATATGGGATGTATCTCTCAATCAAACACCCTGAGCACTTCCGGCAGTGAATCCGACGTGTGTTGTCAGACGTTCCTGAGACTTTTGTAGCCGCAGTAAATAACAGAAATAGTCTGTCTTAATTTGCCACAGCTTGTAATAATGAGTAATGTAGGTGTCTCAGTGGACAAGACAGCTTCAATGAATCAGCTTTTTGACGGAGAGATGGGTGCATATAGTAATTGTGTTCAGAGTCAGCGTTTCTCTCCCGTCAGCCAGGTTTAAGCACTCCCTTGTGAGCAGAGAAACACCAGCATAATTGCTATTTCAGTCATGTTCAGTCAATTTAGTTCTGTATACACTAAGACAGTTGGTTTTGAAATTACAAATTAAAACAACAGAATATAATTACTTTGCAAGTTGAAAAGCAATTTAGCAAGTTTGAGAAAAGCACCCTTTACTTATTTTCAAGTAATACAATTTCCATAATTGCGCCTTAATGCTCGAATTAACATCCGTAAATCTGTAAATTGATTAAGATTTCCCTCAAGCAGTGACATTGTGGAGCTGGATTACAGTATTCGATCTCATTTGTAAATGTTTGACAGTCCTTTCATCACTCAGATGTGTAATTTTAATAAAATGTAGAAGGAGACTGGTGTATAACTGTCATCTTGATTATGTTCCCCTTTTGAACTCGTAGCTCCTCAGTGATCATCTGTACTTCTTTGCTGTGATCCTCAGGGTGTAAAAATGATATGTAATGAATAATAGTATTGAACAGGCCTGTTCTCGAGAGTGAGCCTTGACTGTGGTCCAGCATTACCTCATGTTTATGTCCCCGGAGTGAAGATGCTTTATTGTGCATTCAGCGCGTGGTTCATCTTCTCGCGGTGATGTATGTGTATGTCGGGCTCAGTATTTCATGTCACCCCTTTTCTTTTATCACATCGCCTTTTATGCAAAAGTGACACGTCTCTCTGATGTCTGCGTTTCCTCTTCTCTTTCAGGAATCCAGAATCAACTGCATTCGCATTGCTCGCAAAGGTAATGCCACATGAATATTTCCTACTTCTCCCCCTGACCTTGATGCATTTTCAGCACCACATCTCCTCTGTTGTGCTCAGATAAAATGTAAAATGCACTTCGCTTTATGCCATGTTTTTGTGCTTAAGTTTTGTATTATTCTTTGCTTGGAGGTGGACATTGTGTCTGTCGGCACCTGTTGTTTGGGCCCGAGAGAAAAGGGCAACACACAGGCGCAGGGAGGGAGCAGAGGTCAGTCTTTCATCCCTCGTGCTCAGAGCAGACGCCAGGTCACCGTATATCAAAGCCCCTCTCTTTGTTCTCATCAGCGGCACCTTCCACAGAAACCTCTAAAGGGCTCCGACCTGCACATTTCCACAAGGGTCCTCCAGATCAAAACTCGGAGCCTCAGAGCTTCGCGGCGCTATCACTACAAGAAAACTGGCGCTGCTCTTGTGTGCCCCAGCGTTCCCGTTCAAAGCCACTTGAAAAGGGCAGGGAAATTGACTGTAAGTCCCGGTGGCAGTACAGCCCCCTGACACTGCTCTCTGTCAGATTATGTTGAATAAAAGTATGTATTTATAGTTATCTACAGTAAGCTCAGTCTGCTCAAGAAATGGACTGCGCTGTCTTTTATTTCCTCTTGTGACAGACATTTTGTGTGTGCAAAATGAAAGTGATGAGAAACAGACTGCAAGGCCAGCCCTTTTAGCTCCGCGTCTATCTGTCCACTTGGTCAATGATTAATAATATTCTGCCTTCACTTTCCTCTGGGCTTTTTCCTTTGATGCCTCTAAGAAGTCTGAGATGAAGAAACCAGCTATATGAAACTCTACATTTATTTGCGAAAACATCCCATGGCATTGTAAGAAAAGGATGCTCTGATATAAAGGTGGGGTTACATCATGTACAGCCCAGATGATGCAACATGGACCCCTGGAAGCTTAATGAAAAAAATCCTAGCGTGATTTCCAATTTCAGGGTGCGACAGGTCACATGTTCCCGCTGCTGTTTGCGATCTGTGTGATCCTTCTGCCATTAACACAGTGCTGCTGGAGAGCCGTCATTATCTAGCAGCCCATCACAGGCAAAGTGGAGGCAAATGATTGTGCCTGGGATAACAAAGCTGGAGATTACATTTCAACTTTAAGGTGACAGTTTAATTAAGGATCCTCCAGCAGGCTCACCACAACAATAGACTTCCATTTCTCGTCTAAGTGCCAATTTCCAACGTGGGACAGTTGGCAGGTGCATGGATTCATGTGGAAATCTATTTCATGCTCATGTTGGGCTTAATAGAAATTTCGGGGGTAAATGTGGCAAAAGCGCCTTATCTGTCCCGAACGTCAGAGGAGTGAAATTGATTTCTCACCTGCTCATCTGCATTATGTGCCTTTATACGACACTCCAGCATTTTCAATTTATCTGCAGCTTATTCCCATTTTATGTGGACAAGAAGCAAGTTATACCTCAATTTTTCATGGGATAAATAATAAAGTATACCGTAATTTACAAATCCAATTTCAACATCAACAAAAAGCTGCACAAAAATCCAAGTCATTCTTTTTCACTATGAACTACTGTACAACCAACTTTTTTGCAAACCTAAAAATTTGTGTCTCAGTTTGATTTTTATGACGGCATAGCGAGACAAGCAAGAGACAATAATCAGCTTTGTTAGCTAACTGTTCAAATATTTAGCAGCATGTTTAAAAGAGGTTAAGGCCAAGTGAAATGTAGTAAATGTGATTATTGCTTAGTGTTTGGACAGATGGATTTGTACACACTGTAACACACTGTAACACACTGTGATACACTGTGATACAGGGGTGTCCAAGGGCTGCATAAGTCTACACAACATGGATGGCCAAAAACCTGGATCAATCCTGGATTATTCTTAAATTGGATCATATTTAGTTCTTGATTAGTCCTGATATAGCCCTGGATTTGTTTAGTCCTGGTTCAGACCTGATTTAATCCTGGTTTAGCCCTCCTTTTAGTCCCATTTTAGCATTGGTTTGGAGACCTGATTTGGTCCTTGTTTTAACCCTAGTTTAGACCTGGTTTAGACCGGTTCTGACTTGGTTTAGACTAGACTGGGTTAGGATTGGTTTAGTCCTGGAATAAGCCTGGTTTAGACCTGAATCAGTTCTGGTTTATTCTTAGATTAGACCATATTTAGTTCTTGATTAGTCATGATTTAGTCCTGGATAAAGTTTTTTTTAAGTCCTGGTTTAGTCATAGTTTAGTCCTGGTTCAGACCTCCTGGTTTAGGCCTCCTTTTAGTCCCATTTTAGCACTGGTTTGGAGACCTGATTTGGTCCTTGTTTTAACCCTGGTTTAGACCTGTTCTGACTTGGTTTAGACTAGACTGGGTTAGGATTGGTTTAGTCCTGGAATAAGTCTGGTTTAGACCTGAATCAGTTCTAGTTTATTCTTAGATTAGACCATATTTAGTTCTTGATTAGTCATGATTTAGTCCTGGATAAAGCTTTGTTTAGTCCTGGTTTAGACCTACTTTTAGTCCTATTTTAGAACTGGTTTGGACCTACATTAATCCAGGATTCGACCTGGTTTTGTCCTTGTTTTTTTTTGTTATGTTTTAATTGTGTAGAATTGTTAAACTTGGAGAAAAAGGAATCTCTGGTGATGTGTGCCAATTCAACAAGAAGTTTGTGGGCCACCAAACGTTGGTCTGAGAGCCGGATTTGGCCCCCGGGCTGCACTTTGGGCACCCCTGCTGTAATATAACCCCAACTGATGCACCTCTTAATCTTTGCCAGTCTATGCATAGTTGTTGGAGATTTGAAAGTTCCCATAGAAAACAAAAATAACACTGACTGTTGTCCTACTTTGCGACGTGTTTTGGAGGAGGTTTATAATCCCCTCCAACTCCTCCGGCCACAGACAGTGCGGCTACAACATGGCGGCGCTTTCATTTTTCATTGCCCCAGATTTGATTGTACCCCATCCGCCTGCTGTATCGCTCTCTGTCCCGGGGCCCGCGCTGACTTTCTCTCACCCTGAAGAGACTGTGCTGTTCCTGTTGGACTCAGGAGAACAAGCTGACATACCACACAAAAACTAGATCAGTGGGCCCCGCACCGAGACAATGAGAGCCCCCGTCCTCGACAGCATTTACATAAGCGTAAAGCTTTATGCCTTCGAAATGAATAACCTGCTATTATCATAACGACCTTTTCCAGTAGCTCTCAGACACGCGGGCACCTTGAGATTATGCCGGAGCGCAGGACGGATGACTTAAAATGAAATGTAATACAATATATCGAAAGAAATTACGTTGCAAAGAGGCATGCGATTGACCATGGCATAACAATGTGGATTTACAAGTTTGCAAGGTCAGTTTGCCACTGCATATCAGTGTGAAATATTAACAGAGGTATATGCAGCTTTAAATATCCTGTATTCATGGCATCTTATCCGCTGCCAGCGTGTGGCACTTTTTTCCGAGTTGTTTGAAGAGTATTTCAAGACACTAGTACTTTCTTTGTGTAGTCTAATAATATACAGTACATCATGGATTGACATCATGGTAAAGACATTACATTGGTAAATACTTCTTGAAACTAATGGCTAACACTAATTAAAAAGCGGGAAGATTTGAATAACCTGCATATAATGAATCGGCCTGTCTTTAATATATATTACATGAAGCTGGTTAATTAGCCATTAGCTCTTTAGCCATGTGAGAAAAACATCTTAAAGCTTAATTTGGGGGTGCAGATGGTGGAGCGAGTCGTCTCATGGTGGAAAGGTCTGGGGTTCGTATCTCGTCTCCTGCAGATGCAGACTGCCGTTGTGTCCTTGGGCAAGACACTTCACCCACAGCCCGTATGGTAGCACAACGCTTCACAGCCAGATGGTCCCAGGTTCGATCCCCTGAGGGCCTGACGGGGCCTGTCTGTGTGGAGTTTGGATGTTCTCCCGGTGTCTGCGTGGGTTTCCTCCGGGTGCTCCGGTTTCCCCTACCACTAAAGTCATGCACCATAGGCCAGGTCGCTGTTGTAAATGGGAATTGGTTCTGAATCAGCCCTACCTGGTTAAATAAAGGTCAGATGAATGAAATAAAATAATGAACACAGGTGTTTTCTCCGGGTGGGAAGTCTTTAAATGCCACATAATGTTTTTAACATGCTGTCCGTGCCTGCCCATCAGTAACCCACTGTTTGCTGTGTAATCTTGAAATATTTCCTTAACTTGTGCGAGACACTGCACATGGGACAGCCTTATGAAAATCCAGTCAGAAGTTATGCATCGATTTTACGCATTAGTCCATTACAGTAGTGCTTAAAAATTCAAGGTACAAAGTTAGCTTTATTGTCAATTCTGTCACATGAGAAGAACAGATTGAATATTATTGATATAGGCTGTACTCAAACCCTCAGTGCAAACCAAACATATGTTTAGATATCGCTCTAAATATGGAGCAATATCTAAAAGGATTTGTACACAGTGGTAGTGAGGACTGAATCGGGAGTGACCTGGAGTTCTTGTTTCTTTACCTGGTGTACCATGTGTGTGTGTGTTTGCAGCTGCCTGTAAAGACCACCGTAAAGCAATGGAGGTTTCTCAGAACTCAGAGGAGATGGGCCTGATCCTGGGCGTGTGCGCTGGAGGCCTCATCGTGCTCATCCTGGTACTTGGGGCTGTCATCATCATCATCAAGAAAGGGTAATGCCTCTGATTCATGCTCACTCTATCTACTACACTCCTCATCACTGCTTTGGTTTATTTCTTTATCAGAACAGTTCAGCTTATACCTCAGCTGAACTTTCTCAAAGGTCGGGCTTGTTTTGGAGAGAGGCCGAACTAGTCACAGCCATCGCAATGTTTTCATTCTCCCATGGTGCACCACCAGAGACCAAACAACCCTCCGCTTCGGAGCTTATCTGAGTGTGAACTATTTAATTAAAGGCGGATGCAATTCAATTAGCCACTTAATTACACACAACAAGCTGGAGCCTGACCCTTAAATGAGATGGTAATTAGGAGGGAAAAGGTGTACTTTTAAAGATTATTAGTCACCAGTCCCTCAGGTTCCAGTAGATCATCTCCTCCTCAGCTCTGCATTCATTTAGCATGTGTTAGCAGGTGCAGCAGCTGAATGGGAGCGAGCATTAGCTGACTCTTCATATAGACTGCTATTGAACAGTGTTGAGTCTACAGTCACAATTGTTCTGCACATTCATTCTTGACTGAGCAGAGACAACGTTCTCTCAGAGAGAATTGATCTGAAAATTTGCAGTGACAGGAAGCCACATGGTGTGGTTCTTGAAGTGTAACACTGAGACATATTCGATTGAAAGAAACACACATTTTGTGCCTCGCTGTGGTTTGGTCTGTCAGCACCTGCTTGGTGCATTTGCTCGTGTCGAATAGCAAATGGCACAGCAAGGGCTGGATCTCATTTTCATTGTAATCAATGCACTCTGCCCTCAGCTGACATTGCTTTCATCTTACACCTTTTCTTCTTTTCTCTGGGTTTATCCTCCCACTGCACTCTTGACAGGAGGGACTACTACTCTTACTATCCGTAAGTGACTCCACCTCTTCTCTTCTCCATAGTTCTGTGGTCATGTACATCCTCTGGCTTTGGCTTTCAATCATGAGTAGAGGCCAATTTGTAGATATTCTGTAGAGTTCAGGCATTTATGCTTCTTTTTGTGACTACTGTCACTCATTTTGGCTCCATTTTGCCACAACTACTGAGTTATCCTTGTGTTTCGGTTTGTTACGAGTTTATGCTAATACTTAATGGGCTCTTGTTGTGTACATTGAATGCCTAGGATTTATAGTTTCTTATGTTTACCAATATTTGGGTTTTATGATCTAAACATCAAATGTTGAGCTTGAGGTTTTTCATATTTACAAACTGTGTGCATGCCTCTGTGTAAATAGCTTCAGCTTCAGCTGCTTCTGTCTGTGTTTGCAGAAAGCCTGTGAATAAGACACCCATCACATACCGACAGGAGAAGAGTCACATGGGCTCCATGGAGCGCAGTTTCACAGACCAGAGCACTCTCCAGGAAGATGAAAGGATGGCTCTCTCCTTCATGGACGCACACACCTGCGGCACACGCAGTAAGACACACACTGTCATAAAGACAAACCTCTGGAAGCTTACCATAGCTCACTCACACTCCAATTTCACAGTTGACACACGTCATTCCTCACTTTGTAATCCTGTCAAGTGCAGCTGCACACACATCTGAAATACTTTGCTGGACAGTTATCACCCTGTACACAGAGACTTGTACTGTAAGCCCCTTGTTTGCATTCAGCTAACATCTGTCAAAAGGTCAGGATTGTGCATACAAGTTATTAAATGAATGAAATATGATTTAGGTGACGCCCGCAGCTCTGTGAACGAGGCGAGCAGCTTATTGGGCAACTCCCCGAGACACCACTGTGGAAGAAAAGGCTCTCCCTACCATACAGGACAACTGCACCCTGCTGTGCGGGTGGCTGACCTGCTGCAGCACATCAACCAGATGAAGACCGCTGAGGGCTACGGCTTCAAGCAGGAGTATGAGGTGAGAGGACACCAGTGTAGTTTTGTTATTTTACCAATGCTTCTTTAGACAAGTTATCTGTAACGTTGAATTGTAAGTTATCGCTGATGATGAGGTCAAAAAGTGAAAAAAGAAGTGTTTTGTTTATCTGTGAACTTGTGTCTGCGTGGTTAACCTTGATACTGAGGCTGTTAAAGCCTGTAAGTCGAGTTGTGTCAATTGCTCCAGTGTGAGCTCACGAGGTAAAGGTAGGTCAGTGCTCAGCCTCGCCTCAGCAGGAGAGCTTGACCTTAATTGGCTTGTGTTGTTAGTGTGCAGCAGTATTTTTAGGCCTTTGTAAAGCTCATACAAGCACCCTTTCAGCTACAATCCCTCAGTTTAAGAGCACTTTAAGAGCCAAAGAATGACCTCAAACTTTTGTGCTGATTAAAATTACAAACACTATGATAGAAAGAATACATTATGCAGTACTTTATCTAAAATTTATCACTGTGGAAGATATGAGATTGTGTGCAATTCTGGCATTCAGGAAGAGATTGCATCTTACACGGCCATTATCAATTCTTCGTTCTCCCCGTGCCCTCAGTGCCACCCACCCAAGGTAATTATCATGGTTAAAAAGGCATCTGGATGGCACTTTAGCTTAACATATAAATTAATCATCTCATTTGAGGCCAGATGAGGACCTCTGTCAGGGCCGCCCGCCTGATGAGGTTAAAATATCACTGTAGGCTGTGTGGCAGCTCATTTGTTTCTCCATCAAGAATTTTGAAACATTTGAGCATATCAGGACTTTGCATATAAAGGAGAATGAGTTAGGTTCTCATTATGCTTGCGCCGTGAATCCATTCATAGCTGCCAAATTCTTCAACCTTCCATTACAAGTTGAAAAGTGTAATTTATGGCTAATAAAAATTTAACAGCGCAATGTAAATTATTGTATTTTGTCAAAATACGTGCAAAAAGCTCAATAGTGACATATTTGGCGTTTTATTTACATAATGCACATAATCACTTTTGAGGAAAATGAACAGCAAAACAAAAATTTCTGTCCTTTGTTTGTACTGGTGCTCCCGCTGATGCCGCTTGTTGCACCATCGGGGTCTATAATGAGTGTCTCAGACGTCTGAAAAGCTATCCCCAGCGGAGCGACTGTGGCTGAGTGCTGAAATCGCAGTGGGACAAGTCCATTACTCTCACCCGCCGCCTGTGGCATTCATAAAAAATCACCAAACATCTTTTGTCTCTGTGTCACGGTTTCCCCGCTGGATCTCTGCTTGCAGACTCATTAAAGTGTCGCTCACAGGCAAAAGTTGCTCCACTCAAGAAAATCAATACACTCCTCTTTTTTGTATTTTCCCTTTTTCTGTTCATATACTTTAGATTGTGTGTCTCTATATTATGGAGCAAAAATGAAGAAGCCATATCATATTTCTATCCCTTGACTGACCTATACTTTTATTTCCCATGAGAATCCCTATGTTTTTGTGGAACATTGATCAACAGTTTACAGGGTTGTGAAGGTGCTTGGACATGACAGATGCTGTCACTAGACTTGCACTTGTTGTAATCAATAAATAACACAATAACAGTGCTTTAGTGGCCGACTCTGAACTTCACTTTAACACAAGACCTTGAGGCCGAACAAAAGAATGATAGATCCTCTTCGCTTTTGTATATCCAGAGATTTGGTATAGGTGTTATGTAAATCCTCCCATGCTTGGAGCTGACATAAAATGACTCCACTAGATCCCAGACGGTACAGTACATGCGTGTGTGTCCAAACGGAGCGCACTCACTAGTAAAGACTGGAGAAACAGCGTCCAGTGTTAAAATCCACCAAAAACACTTGAAGACTGTCGCTGACTTCATGTGTGTTTTCTATACTGAGATATGTTCTTACCTGAGCTTAGACGAGTTGATGCGTACCTGTCTGGTCTTTGTGTGTGCCCTCAGTCACACACAAAGACCAAAGATGTTGTTAGCATTTAGCTTCTCCTGTGGATCCAACCCGTTTAGATCCATAGGAATATGCTAAGTAGGCTAAGAATGCTAACAACATCTTTGGTCACAAAGACCAGACAGGTACGCATCAACTCGTCTAAGCTCAGGTAAGAACATATCTCAGTATGGAAAAACGGTGGCCTGTTACTTTAAGAGTAGATAAGATTTGCAGTCTGCACATTGGATTATATAAACGTTAAATAATCCAATGTGCGGAGAGCAAATCTAGTCTAATCTTATGTTATTATGATAATTGCATAACGTTGCCAAAGGAAGAGTCCCAAAAGAACCATGTGCAGCACTGTGATTGTTACAGAAGCTTTCCAACGATGTGTAACACATGGAAATCTGATTTTATTTGGAGAAGTTGTGGAAGATTGTGCAGTTGTCACCTCTCTCTGCTGCTGGGAGTGACAATAGGGCTCATTTACATCTCATTTAGATTCATGAATACATTCATGAATACTTTCTTAACTAACAACTTTCTTAAAGAGAGATGCCCCAAATTCATGAACGTGACGCTAAGGACACCTCCTCGTTATCATGGCAAATTACATTATCATGTAAATACAAAAACACACCCTCTAAACTTCCATATATGGGCATGACAAGAGCATGAGGCAGTACTCATTTACATTAATTACTCTAGTACATGTGAGTAACTTTTTGAAGTAACTATACTTTATGGAGCATTTTTTATCACACACAGTACTTTTTACTTCTACCCTCTTTTTTTTTTTTTAATAAAGATACTCTTCTTGTAAATAGCCTAGTGTATTTTGTCTGAAGTCCCTCCTCTGATCGTGACATGTTTGAACCTGCCCAGAGCAGAGTGACAACTGACGAGCAGCGGCTGTCACCTGTGAAAGTCTGATTTACACTAACCATCTCTGCACACAAAATATATATATTTTTTTTATGTAATATTTCTTAGAAAATTGCTGTGAAAGATTTAGAATTATTGGGTCCATTTTGACAGTGATAATATTTGATAATGTGATAATATATAAAACTGCGGATTTTCTGTGCATAAATCCTCCTGACTGTTCTTAGGATTTGTTCTTCTAGACAAACTCTTTCAGCTAAGAACAAATTTTGTGAATGCCAAAAAGTTCTTAAGTCAGCCTTAAGAATAAATCTGTGCCAAAGTTTGTTTCATGAATGAGGCCCAATGTTTGTACTTTTTTTGGTTTTGAGAAAGTCCTTTTCTTTTCTTTATCCATTTTCTTCCTTAATTTTGATCATCGTAAATATTTGTTCTCTTCCAATAGGCCTAATCGTGACTCAAAAATTAAGAATAGTGAAATCTCAAAACGGCAAAGCGTAGGAATTAGTTATGAATAATACACATCTACAAACAAAGTTGCTCTATTTATCTTTTGATGTTAGATATTTGAATGCCATATTCACGAATAAACGAGAAGCTTCCATAGAGCATATTCTGGTTTGTGTTTTTAATTGCAGTTTTACACATTATTCCATACTAAAATAAATATATGTACGTATATTGACTGTCTGTGTAGTCTTTACTCAACAGACAACAGTGCCCAATCAAGCGAGGCAGTGGATTAGTCGCTGCCCATCGTCCCCAGAGTGTGACAGTTTAGGACAGAGGCGTAATTCCTTTAGTCTAATTTTAGTTATTTTGTCTGATCCTCTTAACCCTCCCACCCAAACTCCTTTGTAAATTGCTTCATGCTATAAAGCCAGTAAACCTTGTGTCAAAAACGTGGTTGCCGACGAGATTGTTAGAAAACTTTAAAATGCTTTTTAGGAAGAAACTCAAACCTCAAGAGGAGGACGTGTAATCTCAGGCAGGATTTGGATGGGTCTTGGCTCTCAGTTGGAAGGACTGTGTTGTAATCCCCTTCCCAGCATGCACTTTGGCAGGGCTTCTCAATTCCGCCATTGGCATGAGGAAGTAGATTGGTTTGGTGTCCTTCCCTGTACCTAAAAAGGCTGTTTAAGTCTTAATTCAGTCACATGCCGGACACTGGTGGGCACCCATCGCTGCACCAGACACTGGCGGTGACCAAATGGAGAAAATATTCCATTCAGATTCAGCTGGAGACACCAATGACTTTAATTTGATTCATTTCAATTTCCATATGTATGACTTTACATCATAATTCAACATACGATAGACTTCCAAATATGGAGTCTATCTTATGGGCCTGTAATCTTTGCGAAACCAAGACCCTCCAGACGTTCCCCCGACACTATTCATAGTTTTATCATTATTAATGGGCAGCTAGCTCTTTTATTGAGTCACATCCACCAACCACTTTGCCTCAGTGCTCTCTAACTTATTGACTTGTAATATAAAACCATATAAAAAACACTGGCTTCTTGATATACGGCTCTATTTAAAAGAAGTGAAAGCTTTATTTTGTGTAGGAAATTTCCTAGTTTGGTCGTAACTACTGAATCTGCAGCATGCTACCTTTACCTAGGGCTGGGTACCGTAAAATGTTTTTATGTTCTAATGGTATCGGGGGGAAAATAGGTACCGAAAATATATTGTGGGTCCTAAGACAGCACTAAAGTTACTTGGTTGTTTTGTTGTTGTCTTTTATGGAATAAATTACCATTATTCTTCTGTTTTATGGTTCTAGATGACCAATAATTTAGTATAGGTAAAAAATCATATCACATTGTAAACTGTGTACTGGTATCGAAAATTACCCACCCCCACCTTTACCTGCAATTACCAACCTCTCAAGTCATTCTTATAAATGCACTCCGTCTTCCATGCATTATCCTGCCATTTCTGACGTATACCACAACCCTCCTCCATGATCTCCACCGCAGTAGATTCATCAGCCACCTCAGCCTTTCTGTTTCCCTTCTCTCTTCCAGCTATACAGTAGGCTTCTGGGGCAAACCGATTCAGCTTGCAAAGGTTTATTCATTCCGCTATTCACAGGTTACATTCATGTGACACCAGAACATCCTAAAGAGCCAGTAGTTTAACATCAAGGTGGACAGTAAGATAGAATTTCCTTTTCAGCTCCAAAATGTGGACCTGTTGACTCTGGTTTAGGATCAGTACTGGTCCTAACCACATGAAACGAGAACTGGCACTGGCAGTTTAACATCTTCTCTGTCTCCGCAAATAAACTAAGGCTTTGTTTTTCCCACATGGTATGGCATATGGCAAGTTTGTGAACCCAATTACGATGATAAAGGTTACCAGTTACTGTATGTACTTTCATACAATTTCTTTCAATGTCTCCACGCTACAATACCCTTTTGCCCTTGACACTTTCATCCTTGAGTCTTTTCTTCTTCTTCTTCTTCTTGCAATACTAATTATGTTCCTGATGCTCCAAGATTTTGTAAGCGTGCCATATTGCCTTGTTTATCTTCATGTAATTCCTTTCACAACTGTGTAAAATCTGTATGTTTATTTTAGTCTGACTATGTTGAGATAAAGCCTGTGCCTACAGTGAGTCAAATGCTGGGAAATGATCGTATTTGTTTATGCGTTTGATGGTTAACTCGGATTCAGTGTGACGCTTAAACAAGTCTGCTTATCTCTCCACAGAGCTTCTTCGATGGCTGGGATTGCACTAAGAAGCCAGACAAAGCTCAGGGGAGGCATGACACTCTGCTGGGATGTGAGTCTGCATTACATCATGCTCCGGTATCTTTAGAAGCACTCTGGAAGTCGGTTTGGGGGTTTGTGTTGTGTCATTTTAGTTTGTTATTTAAGAAACTTTCGTAGTAAGATCAACAGGAGTCTAAAGATAAAATATATCAGCGCGCAAAAAGAGTGTGGAAGTTCCCAATCTCATTATAGAACAACTGTTGTTTATACTGTTGTCTATATGGCCATACAATTCTATTATGGGCAATGAGTCAAATTTTAGATGCATTTTTTGGTCTGAACAAATCATCTCCAAACATTTAGGTGGATGTAGAAAAGTACAGTATAAATCGGAAACTACAGTCATTTTATTTTAATGTGTAGAATTATTATCTTGGCTCCTATAGTTACACGTGTTTCTTTGAAGCATAAGTAGCTCACTGCCCTTTTTGTTACGCAAAAGTACCTCACAGGTAAAATGGTTGGAGACCCCTGTCGTAGAGACTTGCGTTTTTTTCATTGGGAAGAGGAGGGTTCAGGGTTTAAAATGAGCTGAATCTGCACTTTACACAATCGTCCAGGGATAAGAGATAAAAACTAGTTTTTTTGCCTTTGTGTTTACATAGAACATGGAGGGCAAAAGTATGGAGTAACATTTGTGCAAAAATGAACAATTCTATGGGGTAACATTTGGAGAATAAACACAGATGACACATAGAAGGTCAGCTTTATATAGCCTTTATAAAATAATAAAAAGTGCATTAGTTTTTCTTATTATATTACCATATCCAAGTAAAATTGGTACTACGTGATATCCTTAACTGAATCGAAAATCAAAGTGAATCCTTTTGGGAAATCCAAATCGCTATTACCTGTAACTACAAGAAACAAGAGGGAACCAAGAAAAATAAAGAAAAACAAGGTGGAATGAGGGGAAATGACCCAATACGTAATGTGCAAGTACACCGTAACTTAAGTGTAATTACACATGCACAGTACATTTTACTCAGTATTCATACTCTCATGTTCTCAGTATTCATTATGCCAACTTCAGTAAAATGAAAAAAAAAAAATTGTTCTTCCCACAGAGTAAATGTATGAGTGATAAAATCTTGTTGTTACTTAATATGTATTATCTATATTAACGTTTTAAATATAATTGTAGTTATTGTAATTTCTCCCCTCAGATGATCGGCACAGGGTGAAGCTACACCCTCTCCTGGGAGATCCTAACTCTGACTACATCAACGCTAACTACATCGATGTAAGTCCAGCCCTTTTGACGACCAGCTCTACCCACTGTATGCGCCATGCACAGTCCATCTCAGTCATGCTTTGTGAGCCCCATGGATCGCTGGCCTATTTCCTCCTGGCAGCTCTCATCCAGACTGAACGCTCTCCTCCTGGTGCTCAGACAGATGCCATTCTCCTCTGACCCAGACGGAGCTATCACTTTTATTAAATCTCCGGGGAATAAATGCACTTCAATGTCCGGATACAGAAATGGACACGTTTGAAGAGATGACGCAAATCCTCCTAAATGAACAGAGCGGGCGGAAGCTATTCTATCTGTTGATGCGTTAGGGGTGGATTATTGGAACTTGCACTGTAACACACTGCAGAGCGGCGTCCTTATTGTCACTAATTACATGTAACCCACAGAGGCTGCACCATTTCTAAAAACATATCCAAAATCCACTTTCCCATGGGAGGCAGGGGGTTATACAGTACACTATGACTGTGACATTTTGAGTGAATCCTCTAATATGAAAAATGAACAATAGAAATGATTTTTATGACAAAATGAAGAATAAAAACAACAGTTTGCTGCTTATACAGACAGTTTTATCAAGCCTCACTAATTTCAGACCGCGAGTTACTGTAACACACCATCAGACAGACGAACAATACAAGCAATCAAACCGCTCAAAACAAAGTATTTGATTATCACTGGGAATAGTTGCTCTTGCCCCGCCAAACAATCCACGCTTTATTACAATTACAATACATACAATACAATACAATACAATTTGTTTATGTTGTTTAGGCTCCATTGAATTCCCAATGCGATACAACCAGTAGTTTGTGTCTCATTCACGCGTTACTGGTCGGGTGTGACGCTGCTGCCTGGTCTGTGTGAATACTTTTATTTGCGTTGCTTATGCCATACTCCTCAACCGCTTCTGTTTAATTTTGCTCACCGGCGGCGGCGACGACAGGTTTTTCTTTAACTCACACCATTTATTTTTGATGGCTTTTGCGGAGTAAATATTGCAGAGCGTAAGAGGCAATCTGAAGCACTCCCAATTGTTGTTTTTGAGCTTCGTAAGTGGTCACAAAACTATCACGCAAACATTGTTTCAAAATGAGAGAAAATTAGACGATGTTACCCTTAGCCCCACTTGTGCGCGACACAGTGGTTGAATTCATATTGCGTTCTCCATTCATTTGTTTGGGAGTGCAGAGTGGTCAGTGTTGAGATGCTTTTAGAGTGCATTAAGCGCGGCCTGTTGTTAGCGCTGGAGTCACGGCAGAGGTGTCAGGCTCCGAGGTGCGGCATTAGCCCAAACACCACTCAATGTGCCACTGCCTTGTCACTGTCGGTAGATTCCCTCCCCTACAAGGCTACCAGGGAAAACTTTAGTCTCCAGAGTGCTGTAGTGTGTACAGCCTGTAATTAGTCAACACAGGTTAAATGGAAAAGTTTTCATGTTGCGTAGAAAGTAGTTTGAAACCAAGTGGGGGAAGTTTGGGAATAATGCCAAAGATGTGGCTTGACATGAGGTAGTTTGCCAGCTTCCAGGGCGCAGCTAAACAAAGGGGAAAAGCTATGTTGGTATAATTATCACACATTTACTTATACTTCATCTTAACATGTCTACTACTCGACCTGGTGTAAGGAATTTGGAGAGGTTTCTTTTGGCCCATAGGCTTTATGTGACAGACAATATAGCAAAAAGGGGCATGTCGCTGCATGGTTTAGGAAAAACACTTAATTACAATTCTTCTGACACAGTAAGATTTGTATGTTTGATATCAAGATAAGCTTATTGTGTACCCTTTAAAAACATGTCCAGGAGAATTGACTTTTGCGAGAACAATGACATATAAACAAGTACACTAATAGAGGGGAGCAACGAAAAGGTTAACGCCCCCTTTTGAGGTAAACCAGAGGCCGCATCCATTGAAATTTTAGACGAATGGGGAAACATCGACATCTTCACATTTATGTCTGAAAAATGACATTTTATGCGTTTTATATATTTGTCTAATATAAAAGAGAAGGAAATGAAGAGATTTTTTGCTGTAGAAGATTCAGAGAGAGGACAGTTCATGTTTTAAAGTGGCTAAAGTTAGCAGGAATTTAGCATGTTCGGACTTTCGTGTGAGCTGTTTAGCCGACTGTTCATAGTGACTTCATTTGATGAAATCCAAGGTTTACCTGTATAACTGTGAGTAATCTTGCACCTTCTTATGTTTCAATATTGCTTAGTTTAGTTTTTGAGCGATTTCAATCTAAACATGCTAACTTTCTGCTAACTTTAGCCCACTTTAAAACATGAACTGTCCTCTCTGTGAATCTTCTACAGCAAAAAAATCTCTTCATTTGCTTCTCTTTTATATTAGACAAATGTATAAAACACATAAAATGTTATTGTTCAGACACAAATGTGAAGATCTCAGTCCATGTTTCCCCATTCATCTCAATGGACTCCGGTTTACCTCAAAAGGGGGCGTTAACCTTTTCGTTGCTCCCCTCTATACAAGAGGTCTAAACAACACAGTTAGGAGGCTTTAAACACAGTTGGACCTCCATGTGAACAGCATATTCTGTTTTTCGTAAAAATGATTATATTGTAGGAGCTGGTCAA
>OMNZ01045765.1:0-12311 GCA_900303255.1 Lesueurigobius sanzi | reverse complement strand
TATGTTAACGTAACATATTAATTAATATAGAAGTCGCACCGGAGTACAAGTCACAGGACCAGCCAAACTGAGAAAAAGTGCGACTTATAGTCCAGAAAATACGGTAATCCATTTTGAACTCAAAAATGGCTTGTGCGCAAGTAACTATGGCCTAATTCAGCTCATCTTTAAGCTGATCATGAAGGTTACACAATGCTATGTCCTCTAGCTAGCATTCTAATTACCTTGTTTAACAGTTGATGTCTTGTTGGTTTGATCCTCAGCTTTCAAGCGGCCTCCCACTGGGCCCTAAAACGACATATGGGTGTCAACTGGCCTGTTTCATGAGTGGTAAAACTCAACTCTCTTCCAAGCCTTAGAATATCAATAATTAAAATAGTCACTTATAGCTGTATCTTTTCAATACCTTCATATGTAATCTGAGGTGGCATAATAAATTGCAATGGAATTAAAAGTGCAAATTCAAGATCAAATCACAAAGAATGCAATTACTAAAAAACGTAATTGAGGTCTTATTATGGACAAAACCTGCTAGACTTTTAGTCCTGAAATGCACTGGATTTTTAGCAGTTTCATATTTTAACATGTACTGCTCCAGAATGTGATGAATCTCTACTCTGAACTGAAACTTGATAAAACATAAATTGGTAATGAAATTGCAATATTTGTCGGAAAAAAGTCACAATTAGATATGCCGACAATATTTCAAACTTGTGCAGGCCCTGTTAGCCATGAAAAACCACAACAACAATATCATAAGATTAAAAAAAAACTCTTTACATATAGCAAATTTGCCAACTGGTGACTTTGCTACTTACAGGTGTCACGAGCATAGTTTGGAGCCTCTGCATGTGTGCAAGTGTTTTCTTTGGGGTGAGGAGGGGGGGAGGAGAGGGGTGGTCCCGGTGACTGCAGGGAGCTAATTAGAAAGCACTCTCTAACTCAGGGCCAAATGGAGTCATTATCTGGACGAGTGAGTAGATAATTCCCTCCCATTCATCTCCCACTGTCAGGGTCCCACTGCCACCAACCTGAGAGGACGCTGCGGGCCTGTTCACACCTAACCCCCCGTAAGACCGCAGTGCACCCTCTTAGGTAGCTCTGTGTTGATTCTAAGTAATAGGTAAATATCCATAATCTGTGTTGACCTACGGATCAAGAGTACATTATTGGATCCTTAGTTTTCACACAATAGATGGGGCAAGTTCTCTTTAACCTTGACTCTTGCCGTATTTTGCGGCTGCGCTCCACAAATTGACAAATAATTTAACTATATAAATTGCAACGTTGTAGATTTATAAAAAAAAAAACAAAAAAAAAAAACGGTACAGGTACATATTGTATTTTTACAAGCTTGCTCTTTTTGCAAAACATGAATTTACAAATGTAATTTTAGTCCACAAAGCCAGAAATTTAGTCATCACAACTTGTTGAGTATTATTGGCACGCTAATCAACAGTTCAACATCTGGGAGTACAGTTCAGTTACAGAATTTTACTGTGGAGGTGAGTGTGGATCAATTAACTGGGATAAAGGTACATACATGTTGTCTTGCACCTGATATACAGTTTAAAGAGGGTCAAATGGAAGCATTTTTGTGTCTGTGACAATGCAAGCAGCTCCATAGGGAACTGTAACTATACAGATATAGATTTTTGATGTTTTGTCTCTCATTCAAAAAGCACAACGATCATAAATTGCTGATGAAGCTTCTTGGATGAGAGTACAAACTTACTCTACAGCTTAAGAACTAATGTCTGGAAAACTCCTGTAAGACTGAGATTTTGCACAAACAATATTTTGTCCCCTTGGAAATGTTCTATCAGCCATCTGAATAGTTCTGAGATATTTGGGTAATAGCCTCAAACTCTACCAATATTGAGATAGTGTACAGGAGAGGTCCAGGAACAAGAATATGTGAATGAGACGATTGGCAATAAGCATTCTCCGAATAAGCTTTTCTGCACACGTGCTGATACCACACGGGTCACACCACACTACCCTCCTCCACCAGGATTTATGAAGGACCACAGCTTTTGGAGGAGTTTAATTAGACCATTGGGCTGTGGGAGCGCTGCCTTGAACCAATGATTAATGTAAAAGAGAAAAAGAGGAAATACCCCCATATGGACCTGTTGATTGAACTGGAAACTGTGCTGCCACATATTTATTTGCATTAATCTGATTGGAAAGCCATGCCAGAATAGTGAGATAAATGCCCTGTACAGTACATTATTCAGGCTTTGCTTCAGGAAATATGTTTTAGAAAGCTTAGCCTCAGTCTTTAAAACTGTAATGCACAGGTATGGCATGGCTTATCTGTGTTACCAGCAGAGGGCGCATGAACTGGAGTGACTTTATTTTTGGCTAAAAGCAATTAAGCTAATTACAAGATACACATTATTTTTTGCATTTGTATAGTCAAAGGTGCATTGTTGAACTTTTTTAGCAAAAAAAGCAAATAAACATTACATTCTTTGCAGTCCTAGATTCCTAGTGCGTATTTGAGAAGATAAGCATGGTGCCTTTACTTTTCCAGGATCATGTTTTTTCTGTCTATCTACTTTATCTAAACCAGATATCCAAAATCCTCTCCGTTCAATTATGTCAATAAAACAGTCCCCTAAATTTAAACTTGGCTCTATCCATTATTCAGTTGGTCGTAAAAGTATGAGCATAATATGAGAATTTTGGCCATTTTTACTTTTTCGATATGAAAACATTGTTCTTCCCCATTCACCTGCAGTGTCTCGCCTTAAACCTCGAAAAATACTGTATTCTGTGCTCTGCTGGAGGTGTCGGCATCAGAGTGCTCATCGCTGACAGCAGTTGCCATCTATTACCGCGTGTATCTCACTCAACCAACACAACCGAGACTGCGGCTTTCAACACAGCGGCTGCAGAGAGAGAAGGTGTTGAGAACAGAGGACTAAGACCTCCGCTCATGCAGAACTTGGGATTGTCAGGCTTCAGTTTGGGAGTGAGAACAGAGACGGGGAAAATGGACTGAACACATGTGGAGCAGAGATATGACAATCTTATTATTATTATAACTTATTATTATTATAAATTATTATTATCTTATTATAACGTATGAACTGTAGTAGCATCTACCAACACCTCCCAAGGCTAATTCCCAGGCTGATTTATTGACAAAACTTTCATTTTTTATTGATTTTTTTCACTAAGAACTATGCTTATTCAAAAACTAAAACTAAAATAGTAAATTTTTAATGCCACAAATCGGTGTGTATTTGATATTAATTTCCATATTCAATAGAAAATTTTATAAAACTGAGGCAGAAATAATGTATAATTTCAGTCCAAACTGCAATCTAGACCTTAATTTCTGTATTTTTGGTGAACTTCTGCATTAAAAAGTTGAACAATGTTATTATTTTCAAAAGAACTTTTGATTTAAAATGCTAGTTTGAAATGTATTTGATGCTTTTGGGCCTTATTTTTGACACATTGCTTTTAAATGCACAGCGGAAACCCTGCATACTGATTCTTATTTATTTAGTGCCCAATGAATTTAGACAACCACTCTATTGTTTCACCTTTCTTGCTAAATTGCTGAACATCTCTGAACGTTTCTCAACACACATGAGTGATCTTGTGAGTAACGTTGAACACTGAACTCTTATGGTTGTCCCCCACCTCCCGCTCTGGCCTCCGTGCTGCTGGTGGTGCTTCCTCCCTGTGTATTGCTGAGGTAAGCAGCAGGGAGCAGGAGCAAGGGGAAGGGGCCCACTGTCCTCATGACCCTGGAATTAGTGGAGCTCCCGGGATGGGCCGCTCTGGGTGGGACCGCACTGGAAACTGGACTTTCCCTCAAAGAAGAAAAGAAAAAGTCAATCTGTGATCTAGCAAAAGAAGTAGACGAGATGAGGTAGTGTGGGTTTATTAACCAGTGAAGTGAGTTTTCTTTTGTCTAGATGTAATTCTCCCTGTAAGCTTAACGTTACCCATCATCCTACAGTAGCATTATCCTCCACCGATTGCCCTGGCCAAGATTGTGACCCAGATATGGACAACAGTGTTCTCTCTCTCAATAAAATAAAGAGAAATCCCACAAATCAAGACACTGTATCAGTCAGGGCTTAACATTAGCACTAGCCAAATGCTGGAAGATTATTATTTTGGCTGGTAGCACATTACTTTGGCCACTTGAATGTTATAAATCATTTAACTACTGGGGTCGTATGCATCAGCTGGTTGTATGTCTAGCCTTAAAGGGACACTATGTAACTTTTTATGTGAAAGAAATAATGATATTTGTGTGTATTTGACCTTTCAGTGACCCAGTGGCTGTATGGGTTGCAGCGTGGCACTTTTACTTTCCATCACAGCATCCTCTACCACGTTCCAGGATCAATTGTATGAGGCTTCTGGTAAGCTCCTGGTATGAAACCCAAAAAACAATTGATCTTGGAGCATCATAAAGGCCGCTGTGATGGAAAGTTAAGGTGCCATGCTGCACCTACAGAGCCACTAGGTCCTAAGAGGTCAAATATGCACAAAATCAGGATTTTATTTTTCACTTTAAAAAGTTACATAGTGATCCTTTAACTCTGACTTAAATCTGAAAGTTACGACCTCCTCATTCCTACGACTTGTGCACCACTCAGACTTAAGCCCTCTGTGGCCTGTGCCTAGTCTGGGGTAGGCGTTAGTCTGAGATTTTACATGAGATGTGCCAGCAGAGGCTGATTAACAACTCTCGCTATAGCGTCTCACTCTCCCCCCGCGGCTGTGGCTCTGATTCAGCGGGTCTGTGGTGACTGTGGTTCTTTTCAGGTGAAAACATAGATTTTTTATATGTTATTATTATTATATACTGTATACAGTCGTGCATCAGATTTTCCCAGGAAGTTGCTACAACATTGGCATGCTCCAGTCTTGTTTCCTGCACGTATCCATTCACGAATATGATATATTTGGTAGCAACGTGACCCACCTAGTGTAATCCATACATTGTCATCTCGTTTCTGGGGGGAGCCAGCAGGAAAACACAGCGGAGATATACACATGCATGCGCAGACTTTACAAAACTTTAGAGCCTCTATTCTCAACACAAGTTTTTTTTACACTCTTGCAACCAAATCTCCACTTTAGTAACACCTGCAGACACCAAAATTTCCAGTCTTTCCAGTCAGTTTTTTCCAAGGGATTTTCCAGCATTTAAGACGTATTAGTCTGATTTATTAAGTTTTGAATCCCCCTATTTTTTTATTTATTTATACAGCCTTATATTATATGAAAACACACAATTACAGAAAACTTACATTACATCCCCGGCCCCTCATACTGTATTTATGTTAGTACCATACAGCAAAGGATCATCTCTACTTTAGTTTCCCCCTATTCGCCTGCAGTGACTTACTGTAACATTGCTTTTATTTATAAGGGCCTTTAGAGTGGTATAGGGTGCAGGTCGGGACAGTTTGTGGATTCCCATGACCCGTGAAGTCAAAACTGCTCCAGCCTGGCAGTGAGGTCTGAAGTATTTTAATTCCAGGGTCAGTATGATAAAAAATTACAATGTCAAATCAATTAAAAATAATGATTTAATTTAAATGTGAATACTTTCCACAGCAGGCCCATAACCCTGTCTGTCACTGCCTCTTTGCTTCCCTCGTGTTTGTTTGTACACTGCCATAGTAGTGTTAGCCCATAGCATTTTGTGCATAGATCATACAGGGGCACCATACCTCCCAGCCCCGGGTTAGAGGTGTCACCAGCCCAGACAGATGCCCTGATGATGGACGAGTCAACTGCTGTGTGACGCGTATGTGTATTTATCTATTTATCCGTTCTGATTAGATTACCAAATGGAGAAAGATAAATGTTGCAGCGGTTCAGTCCATTGCTGTGTGTATTTATCCTGGCAGGCCGGAGTACTTTATAACGCCGATGCTGCAGAGTTTGGGAGTGTAAACACTATTTGCGATTATGTTAAAACATTTTAGGATTATGTACAGGAGTAATTAGTCAGAGGAGCTGGCTGCCGTGTGAGTGGACACAAATCATAGCAGCTCAACAGGCCGCTTCATCTGGTATTAATCGAGACATTTCATTTAAGGTTTTTTTTTAATTCTCCTGTGAGAGTTCGTCTATCGTTCTGACAGGTGCTGAAAGGAGAAAGTGACTACTTGTTCTGACAAAATTTGCAGTCCACAGATTATTTTTCTGCTTATTTGAACTCCCATTAAGGCAAGCACTGAGTCCATTGAGTCTATTATACAAATAATTGACATTTGAAGATCCTCAGACCAATGTTTTTACATACACTTCCTGCAGTCTTCCTCAAAGTGGTCACATAATGTTGCTGTGACATGTCCTGTCAGCTGATTTACACAGGTTTTGGTGCTCCAAGTGCGTGCAAATGGGCAACTAAACAAAAAGTTTACCAAGAAGAACTCAAATCCGCAATCTCTGATCATTGCAAAAGGGAATATTATGGACTGGGATGGAGCCAAAGTTATTAATAATGTGTAGCACTCTGCGTTGAGTTCTCCACAATATTAATCTGGGATCAAATTCATTTGGAGAAAGGAGGGACATCCAGCAAAATACTTTGAGCTTTTTTGACAGTTTTTGTGGTAGTTGTTAGCTAGTTAGTTAGTTTGTTTGTAAGGTCGTTTTTACACTTCCACTAGTTACTATAGATCGACCGCCTCTCACCCCTCTGAGTTTAGGCTCAGTGTGAATCCAGCCGCACAACTTCAGACCGGTCTAGAGAGCCGCACTCGGAGCGGCTCAAACAGCTGGTCTCGGGGCAGTGTCAGCCGACCCAGGTGTGGTGTGAAGGTGGCCGACCTTGGGCCAATCTTGCAATTTCATTCTGCTTTTTGAGTGAAAAAAGGGCCGCCAGCATGTAATATTCTGTATGCCTCACCTGTGCTGCAGGATGACATGTTTGGAACATGTGTCTGACGAGACAAAATTAGAGCAACATTATCAAGGTCCATCTCCCTCTCTGTCCGTCTCCTCTGCGCAGTAAACCCTCCCTGTTTTAAGGACATGTATTTCACACAGTGCATTTCTGCTCTGTCAGAGGCCGTCTCACTATATTTAGCCATGGGAGAGAAAAATGACCACCGTGACCGTAACATCAGGGTGTGTGTTTCCGTATTGACAAGGCTCTGATCTTTTGATGCCCGTTGTGATGGGCATGAGTTTGGCGAACAGCTGATTTTGGCCACGAGGCCGATGGTGTGGCTTTTTGAAGCGACTCACAGACAGAACATGTGAACATGACTGAACTAAAGCTGAAGTAAAAGCAGCTAAAACTAGAGCGATCTCGGGTCGACCCATAAACCGCTCCAACCTGTGTGAAAATGACGAGAATCACTTTTTGCTTGTTTTTCAGCAAATTGTCAGAGTCGGGATTCAACACACCTCTGAGGTCAGAACAGTGTTTCGTGCACATGGCAGTGGCCTTAAAGTCATAGACTAGAACTCTAAATCAGGGGAGCCCACACTTTTTCGGCTCACGAGCTACTTTCAAAGTCAGTGAGGCCTGGAGATCTACCTATAGATTTAGAAGGGCACGAGGGGGCGTTTTTACCAGGATTGTTATAATTATTTTGTTATAACTATGTACTATTTTAAAATTAAAACATTTAGAAAATGTCCTCTTCAATTAAATGTAACTACAATGTATAATACTATGGAGAGAGAACATTTTCAAATTGATAAATGTTGACTACAAGTATGTGTTAATAAAAGTACACTATAGTAGATTTTTAAGAATTGCAGGTGACAAACATTTATTTATTTATAGTTTTAACACTCTGGGTCCTCCATACCATACGTGTTACTGTCTCTCATGCAGAGCCCACTCCAGCGGTAACAGCTGACCACGGGAGTGTGCGCTACAGATGCAACTAGCGCCGGTACAGACCGGACTCAAAGGAAAACTGGCAAAATGCGGCCGGTGTTACACCAGTGATAGTCATTATGATCTGTTTGTAGCTCGCGGGTCCCTCGCGCTAGAGAATGTTGCCACGTGTAACCGGGCGCTCGTTCCGTGCGTCAAACCTTAGTGCCAAATACGAGCAGACAATTTGGAAAGATAGGACTCTGCGATCGACTCAATTTGCTTGACGTAATGGGCACCCCTGCTCTAAATGTAATACAAATTTAACAGCGTACAATTGACCAACTGGGCCTGCATTTAGATGTAAAGTTTTTTGTTTTTAAAGACCCTCCCTTTTTCTCAGCGACTAATCAGAATCCCCATTGCCATAACTTTGACCAATGGGAGGAGTCAAGCAGCAAACACTTCCATGAGTGTGTGCACAGGGAACAAGGAGGGGCTTTCAGGTCCAATCAAGAGGGGAAGGGAGGGAGCTAGATCATTTACTTTCAAAATGTCCTCATTTGACAATCTTGTCGACTTCTACTTTGACCACAATACAACCAGTGGCTTAGATGTAAATTTGAGACCAGTTGTCACTCTTTACAATAATAAGCTCATGTGCAATAAAACACTACTTATTTATTCATGTTGATAGATTCTGTATGACTTCTTCTTGTTGTTGCCATTTTTTTCAAATCAATAAGCCGACTAGATGCCTCCATATTGGACCTCTCTTGTTATCAGCATACCCCGCTCACCTGCAGTGCCTTATGCGGCTGACGTATGATGGAATCAGGATATTAACAGGACTTAGAGAGGGCCCGCCGTGGCTCGTCCCGGGACTGCCTATAAAGGTGCCCAAATCCTGGCTTTCTCTGCTCCATATGAACTCATTTCCTCACGCTGCCTCTCCGGTTCAGGCCAGTGTGTAACCTGAGCGGTGCGCGGAGGGCCGGCCCCCAGGGGATGAAAGCATCCAAAAGCCAGAGAGTTAACCCCCAGGTCAGCGGCATTATCTACCTCTATTTATAGTGAAAGTTTAATTTTTACCGGGTGAAATAAGGCAAAAAAGTGGATTACAGGGGTCACATGAGCAGATTTGCAGTAAATTAAATCAATTGTAGAGATTGGGCAAATCTGTGGTTTTCCCCTCGTCCACATTTCAGCCACTTGAGATTAGATGGCGTCATTTCTTTATATTACAGGGCAGAGAAAGTCGTTGGAAACATTAACAATTGTAATAGATGCCACAGTGTAAGCCTGCAAAGTATATTGTAATATGCACAATATATCGCAAGAAAACTCAATATATTGCACACATTTGTTTTGCCAGTACAGAATAAAACAAAATCAAAAAGTTAAAAATGTGCAAATGTTCAGTTTTAGTTCACATTTTCCAAATTTGGTTCCATTTGAGCCATTTTAGTATCTGTTTAGTCTTATTTTGATGGAAAAAACAATACCATTAAAATTGTGTTTAAATGTAATGGTCCATGTTCTGTGTTGAAATTGTACATTGTTATGAAATATGTCATACGTCAACATTTTTTTTCACATATTGTAGAGGCCTACCTCAGTACATTATAGTTTATATCAACTATTATTCCAAAAAGTTAACATTATTTTTATAATTAAAACATTCTACCAATCCAAATAGCTCTGCACATCTGTAATACTTAATAGTTAAGTCCTGCTGTTTCTTCAAGAAAAAAAACCTTGAAGCCTGTAGTTATCACAGGGTTCAAGTTTTTATAATAATAATAATAATAATAATAATAATTATTATTATTATTATTATTCAGGGGCAAAGTGACACTGTTGCTGGCACTGCTCTCTCATAGTAAGAAGGTCCTAGCTAAGATAGATTCCTAAACCATGTTAGGCTTTCTGGTTTTCTCCAGGTCCTCTGATAACTATATTAAAATTAAAACATGCTCAATGGACTACTTGTTCTACCTAGAAGTATTTCTGATCAAGATCTGAACTCAGCCAGATCTGGAGAAGGGTTCTCACAATGCAAAACAATCTAGAAATACATGTATGTGCCCTTGATTTGAGTAGGTAAGTAAAGAAATGTGAGTGTATTTTGAGAGGGGTCTGTCTGCAGATGAACCACGTGACCTATCGGCGCTGACGTGTTCCTCTCCTAATTCAAGCCTAAGCCTTTCAAACCCAACAACATATTTGAACATTATACGAATTTGATGACAAGTGTCACTTGTGTAAATGCTGAGAGGACATTAAAAACCTTCACCAATGACAAGTGTATGTTTCAAAAGGTACCTGTGTTTCCATGTCTTGGAGCTAAGAGCTAATGGCTAACTGCTAACGCTAAATCTAATGCAATGTTTCTGCAAGGGATATGAATGTGAGATCAACTAACTTTGGATTGTATTGTTGTACATAAAATTGGATGATGAATCTCAATTTACTTAAGTGCAGAAGTACTTATTACAGTGGTATAAATCTAAATTACCCAAATTAAAGAGGGTGTATTGTGCTTTTTGCAGAGATTTTCCATAAGCCTCTGTCTACTTTCCCCATGCTCCCCTTTGCTGCATGCTATGGGTGGGTCGAGATACAAATCCCACGAGATTGAGTGCACGAGAATGAGACTAGACAAGATCATGACATATTTTTTGTAAAAATGTATATTTTGTTCATTTGTTTCCATTGTATTGAGCAGTTTGAAACAAAACAAACAAACTGTGATAAAATATGATCACTTTATCTAAGTTAGAGACCTATTCGTGCTCTTGATCAGTTGTGTTAATGACAGATACAAAATGCTGTATTATACAGGGCTCAAAAGTGCGACTGATTTGGTCACACATACGCCTAAATATTTTCCCGGTGCGACTGAATATTTTTTTCCTTTCGCCTCAGTACGATCACCCAGATCCTCATCGCCGCCCAGCCCTCGTCAGCCCATGCCATTATGAGCACTGATCAGGACGTGCACTGCCTCATGCAGCACCAAGGACACTTTAGTAAAGTTGAAGAGGAGTAAAGTAAAGTGTCCTTTGTGCTGGTACAATATGAGTTGAGTCACAAATAGCATTTTAAGATCACTGCATTTAGTAATAAAAGTTTATGTTTTAGGAACAATATGAACAGCTCTTTTACATTTTGGATTCCTTTAGAGCTGAGTAAATTTCACTGACATTATACTTATTATTGTTAGAACACTTAGAATGTGTGGTTTTAGAAGACAAATAGAATGAGCAAATAGCAAGATATTAAATATTGTATTGTATTGTATTGCATTATGGACATTTCTTAAGTGGCGCCTAACCTGGTGAAATGAAAAAAATAAGTGTTAGTCTGGAGCCCTGATTGTAGATGTGTGCATGCATGTATTTTCATATTTGACTCTTTTGACAGAAGTTTAATTCTGATTAAACTTTATGTAATTTTGCATTAAGTGCTAGTCTGTAACCCAAAATAAGAGAGAGAAATTTTGAAAGAGAACGACCTCAGCTCCTGACTGGACCGGAAAGCCCTTCCTCAGTCCCAGTACACAGAAAAGCTTGTCTCATTGGTCCACACGAATCCTACAGGAGGATTATTTGTAGCTGAGATCAGCAAAGGGATGTAATATTTTTAGTTACTTATTTTACAGCAAAATTCTGGCCCAGGCGGCCATTTGTAAACATTCTAATAAGTTTGTGATACATCTAGACTTACAGAGAATCACTTTAAGTCAAATATCTCTAATTGTCCTAACAACGTGTCCTTGCCTCAAATGGAGGAGTTCAAGTATCTCGAGGTCTTGTTCACGAGTGAGGGACGGATGGAGTGTGAGATTGACAGACGGATCGGTGCAGCGTCTGCAGTGATGCAGTCGTTGTATCGGACTGTTGTGATGAAGAAGGAGCTGAGTCGAAAGACAAAGCTCTCGATTTACCGGTCGATCTACGTTCCTACTCTCACCTATGGACCTGGTTTAGACCTGGTTCCTACTCTCACCTATGGTCATGAGATTTGGGTCATCGCAATACATCGCGAATACAAACGGCCAAAATGAGTTTCCTTCGCAGGGTGGCTGGGCGCACCCTTAGAGATAGGGTGAGGAGCTCAGTCACCCGGGAGGAGCTCGGAACAGAGCCGCTACTCCTCCACGTCGAAACGAGCCAGCTGAGGTGGCTCGGGCATCTGTTTCGGATGCCTCCTGGTCCCTCCCTCGAGAGGTGTTCCAGGCACATCCCACTGGGAGGAGGCCCTGGGGAAGACCCAGGACACGCTGGAAAGACGAGGTCTTTAAGCTGGCCTGGGAACGCCTTGGGATCCCCCAGGAAGAGCTGGAGGAGGTGTGCCTGGATCGGGAAGTCTGGGCATCTCTGCTCAGACTGTTGCCTCCAAGACCCGGCCCCAGATAAAGTGGAAGAAAATGGATGGATGGATCTCTAATTGAGTCATTGTAATTTATCAAGATAGATTGTTG
>OMNZ01045757.1:30014-46914 GCA_900303255.1 Lesueurigobius sanzi | reverse complement strand
CTTTTGAAATCATAATGAAACAGAAACTACTCAAATGTCCCTGATCTAACGTTTACATGACCTTCGACAACTGCCAGGAAAATTGTTCAATAGCAAAGAAAAACTCACTTCAGCTGAAATACAGGACTCTCTGACAAAATTGGATGGATGTCATTTTTTGATCAGGGACATTTGGCTAGTTTCTAGTTGAAAAGCGTAAACAGACAATAAATGGCTTCACACAACCACTAACCATGAGAGAAATAAAGGTTTTTGTGTTATCATTCATATTCTAGGAAATGCATACGTTTACATACCCTTACATTCTGCCAGGGTATGTCAACTTTTGAGCACAACTTTACATAATATGCAATCCATTGTTCATGATTGTCCTGAAATACAGGACTCTCTGACTAAATTTATGTTTGTTTCAAGATGCACAATATGTAAACTTTTGATCAGGACTAAACCAGGACTAAACCCAAGGACTGAATCAGCATGAATAAAGCAAGAGAAAACTGGGTCTGAATCGGGTCTAAACCTGGACAATATCACAGACTGAACCCAGGATTAAACCAGACAAAGCTCTGGACTGAAACTTGGACTAAAACAGGTCTCAACCACTACACTGCAACACCAGGTCTAAATCCCAGAAGAAGCAGATGGCTTTAGTCGCATTTCAAAGACATTATACACATGAATTGTGATCAAATCGAAATTGTGATTTAAACGAAAGAAAATCGTGATAAGATCTTTTGGCCATATCGCCCAGCCCTATGTCAAAATGCTTATTTTTCAGTTTATGGCTAATATCTCTGTAGTTAATGATCCTTTCTTTCAGCAAATATGAACAAAGGTCCAATTATTTTCTTACAGATGTTAGAAAGCATGGACAAAAACAAAAAACATGCGTAGTTAGGTCATTTTGAATGATTTTGGAAGATGAAAGGACTTTCAGACAATGATCAGGTTCCACATTTATGGATTTTCTATTTTGAGATTTCTTTCAAAAACAAAAAAACAGTTTCTCTTCCACAGAGTCGTTTTGTCACCTGTCCTCCAACTGACACCATGCCATCATCAATTCCTACAACGTGGTTCCGAACTATCCATTGTAAACTGTAAACTACCCGCCGTGAATTTAATTTTTTGCTCACGTTAGGAGGTCAAACGTATTCCAGGCCATGGCACGTGCCGCTTCCCTCACTTTGCCCTGATTTCCTTATTGCCTGCGTCACTTTGACCCAGTGGTGTGCCGCTTTAATAATCCTGTCCAAAACACTGGCAGATGGAGCAGGGGAAGATTACCAGCAATCTCACACATCTATCGCCTCCCATCACACGTTCAGAAAAAGATATTCAAACCCACCTCGTATTACCTGCCTCTCAAGCTGCTGTGTAGTCCATGCGCCCAGAAGATTTTATTTTTATCCCAACCTTTCTCCTCTTGTCATTCTGTTTTATCCTTCGAATCCTTCACAAGCGTTTTGTCGGCGTTCTACAAGTCTTCAAGGTGCAGTAGCGTCAGAAAGTATTCATAACATTGGCTATTGGAAAGCCTGCTAAATCTGGTTTATAAAGAGCAGAGGTGCCCATTTAATCGCTATTGCAAAGTAGCAGACGTTTCCAGATCGAAAGAAGCCGCGATATATTGCAAAATCAGTTGTGTGTTTTTATGTGTCGTAGAAGATTTCTTTCCATTTTTAACAGACATTTCATCGTGAAAGGCAAGGTATAATAATAACAATAGAATAGAGAACAACAGGCTGAATAGGTGTACGGTATGCTAACGTAACATACTGTATTAAGAGTTATTCAGATAACTATAGCATAAAGAACAGTGTGAAAATAACAAACATGTGAAATTATATATTTTAAGATGTAAGTTGCACCTTGCCAGCCAAACTATGAGAAAAAGTGTGACTTATAGTCCGGAAAATACGGTAATAAGTCTTCAAATGGTGTCACTTTAGCTTCATATGGCAAAAAAAGTTTATAAAAAACACAATTTCCAAGCACCTTTTGCTGCCAAACGATTAATCGTAAAAATAATCGTCCGATTAACCGATTACCAAAATAATTGTTAGTTGCAGCCCTAGTTGAAATGGCTTAGTCATCAAATTATGCTATTTTTCTCATATTTTACAGTCCTAATAAGAGGTACTATTCAATTGGGAACTGCACAGATGGCCAATAGTAGTAAGACCAAACTAGTCTAGCCTCCTAAATTACAATAAAATTTCAATCATAAATGCTCAAAAAAGTCTATTTTGCATAATAAGTCTCCTTAAATAAGATTTCTACCAAATAAAATAGCAATCATGAAAACCTCTGCATATCAGCGGGCTCACAGCGTTGTCTGCAGTTTACTTGTGTGTTGCAGAGCGGTGGGAAACGGGCAAAGTTGAGACCCAGTGGGAGGGCAGTTGGCTCCGCGCGACTGATGTTTTTCCCTGTTCGCTCAAGTCATAACTCTCAAAAAGGCAAGACGTATCGGTCCGGGTGAGATCATTGCTGCGGTGAGGAGCGAGAGGGAGAGAGAGGCCCGCGCTTCTCACAACATTCTCACAAGGGCAATGAAGTAATGGGGTCTGAATGTACACTTTTAGCATCATGCAAGAACCGTAAACTCGCTCAGACATCATTGGTTCAATCAGCGCCGCGCAGAGAAAGAGCGGTTTGTGACCCGGATTAGCTGTCTCGCTCCCCAAAACAATGGTGCTTTGGGGACCAGACCGATTCCATGACATCATCCAAACAAAGGAAGTGGTGTGATTTGTGAGCCAGAGAGAATATTGATTTTAGTCCCAAAAGACATCCGTACACACAAATTACATCGACTGTCATTGTTTTAAATAATCTCTCTTGTTGTTGTTGCTGTGACCACACTATTCTTAGAGCAAAGAGTGGCTGCTTGAATGCAATTAGTAAATCACATAGACTGTAGCATCTTTTGCAAAAAAAACCCCCCACAAAACCCTCTTTTGCCATCTGTCGTAGGCCAAGATTCTTCAGTCTTCATCTGTACTCTGTATTTGAAGTATCAGACATTTCGGTCCAAAGATCGTCCTCAGCGAATAAAGACTTAAACATGAATGGAGAGAATTAGACGTTAACTCCCCCTTCTGGTTTGCTCTCAAGAGACCCCCCATGTTTAGGTCTCTATTCGCTGAGGACGATCTTTGGACTAAGATCGAAACGTCCGACACTTCAACTACAGAGTACAGATGAAGACTGAAGAATCTCGGCCTCTTTTGCCACATTTAAACTTTAAGACCTGCTGCCCCTGTGGTTTAGATCTCTACAAACGTGCCTGAAATGCATGTGAATTTAGGACTGCACCATATGAGAAAAATTGTATTACTCAATAACTACCAGTTTCCTGCCACATGTGCAGCAGCATGAAAGATACACCGCAAAACATTTTAGATAATACTGTTGCTAGTAATACAAAACATGGTCCTAAAGACCAGTGGTGTTGGGGATAACGCATAAATAGTAGCGTGTTAGAGTACTAGATACTAGTAGATTAGTTTTGAAAAGTAACGAGTAACATAACACGCTACTTTAGCAATAGTAACTTGTTAGTTCGGGTCATCTACTCTCCGCACATGGGTCCGTCTGGTCAACAGAGATACGAGCTGCGCTCGGTGATGTCATTATTTACCTTATTTGTTTCTCAAAATAGCGGGGTTCTCAGCACATTTGTTGACAAACTCTCTGCAAAGATGACTGTGTTCGTCTTTAGCTCTGACGCTAACAATCGGCTATTTAAGGATGTTAGATTGTTGATACCTCTTATTGTGGACTGTTCCTGTAGTTTGTCAGTATAAAAACTTAAATAAAGCTCAGGGGAGCTGATTTATCACACTATTATTTTTGCATTTACTGATACCAAGCAGTTGTTTGTGTGGTTTAGCTTCTGCGGTGCCCGTTTTGGGATCGGAAAACATTACGGCAAATAAAGGCTTTATACAGGTGTTTATTATCAGTAACGGATGAGTACTCTAAAGGTGCCCACACACTAGAGGATTTTTTATCTTTTGAGACTAAAGATCTGTGCAAAGACAACACACACTTAAGGACAGACATGAGGACATACATACACACACATGAGGAGTTCCACCACAGATCATGCCATGAGCCACGCCTCCTCAGAGTAAAAATCTGGCTAAAAATCCTCTAGTGTGTGTCCAGCTTAACACGATATTCTCATAATTAAGTAGAACAGTAACATAATTAGTTACTTTTGCAAAGGAGAAATGAGCTAACTTAACAAGTTACTTTTGAAAGTAACGATACTCAACAGTGATGACCAGCAAGACACAGACAATGCAATTTTTGTAGTGAGTAGTCAAAGAATGGATTTGGATGAGGAACTAACCTATTTAAATCTCATATTTGGCTGCTTTTTATTGTGTGCAATATATCATATCGGCAATATATTGTTGCATCCACAATACGTGTATCGTATCGAGACACCTGTATCGTGATACACAAATAATAGAATATGGTTGTTTGACCCCTTGGCTAATTCAGCATATCACAACACACACACTAACTACTGCAATAGCAGGTTTAACTTACTGAGCACATTCAACATGATAAAAACGTATATTTAGTACACTCATAAGATCCCTTTTCATCCGTTTCTATGGAATATGTAATGTATTATAGATGCTGTACCTGGATACACTTGTATCTTGATTCGTATCGTGGACCCTATATTGGGAAATGTATCATATCGTGAAGTTGTTGGCAATACCCAGCCCTAATCTCCATGTAGACAAGCTTCCAGGATAGTCTTAGGAGAAGGAGCCGCTCAAAGCAAAGACACAAGTCATGTTTGTTTATAGAATATTTACTGTAGGTATTTTTCATTGTTAAAAAATATCTGTAATAAAATTGTATTTTATTGTAATGATTGTGTGAAATGTTACGTGGTGTACCTTTAAAACTAAACCATTGGCTGCACACTGCTTTGAACTACTAAGAAATTAGAAATGCTGCAGTAGACAAAATTATTAACAATAGAAGATATGATAGGCATCATTAAAATCAACTAAACCCAAACTTGGGATATGTACATCTAATTTTCCTAGCCAAATAATAATCGAGTCTTTCCAGGTTAACACTGCTGCGCTCATTCCCACAATGTTAAATATGCAGAGAAGAAACACTGTACATGTGTGAAAAGTGTACATCCTCCATCACGCACTATATATACATGACAGCTCCTGGCAGCTCCACTGACCCCAATGATACAAGTACCCAAACAACAGCCAATCCCTACGGCCGCTGCGAGCCGGGGACTGTTCTCTGCCACTGTCGCCGTAGAAACAGCAGAAAAACAGGAAAGTGAGACGCCAGTGGAGTATTTCCTCCGCTGAAAATGTACATCTGTGTTTGCGCGCCCCGTCCTCAGTGCTAATTATCCGGAACGCTGCTTTCAGGCAATCCCGCATCAATGGGTGACTCATGAGAAAGTTAATCTCTGTGCGGAGGATAAGACATGCGATGGCCAGAGGCCAAAATGTTTACTCGAGTTAGAGTATTGGTACTCGAGTAGAGATAAAAAGAGGTGGCCCAAATAATTACTCAAGTAAAAGTGAAAAAACAAAATAAGAAGTATAATCAATGTAAGATTTAGTGCTGATGTAGGACAGACAAAACATGAAACCTAACATGAGATAAATTACAAGAAAGTAAAGGGAGACACTGCAGGCACAGCTTTGAGGGGGAACATACAGTATAAACTTCCACCTAGAAACCAATAAATTACCTAATCTTTACAATAAAGAGTGTAATTATTGCCCTGATTCAAAAAACTTCTCCATAGAACTATATGGGAAATTGCAATTTCAATGAGCATTTTCTCATTGTGGCGACAACATCGCCACTTTAATAGCTCCTATACAGACTCCAAACTATCCATTCTTATACTTAACAATAGTTTGAAGGTTGGTTCAGAGGGATTTTTCAATATCTAATTCCTAGCCTGATTTACTGGGATTTGAACCCCAAAAAGGAAGGCAAAATTATATTTTTTTACAGATTTATTAACTAATAATAAGCTTATTAAAAACTAGACAAAGTATCCAAAATCCTCTCTGATCAAATCTTTGTAACAAATATCAACAAAATAAAAACACAACTTAGGCATAATCTGACTTTATCCATTATTTTTGATTTTGTTGCTGAATATACTGTATAAGTCACACTTTTTCTCATAGTTTGGCTGGTTCTGAGACTTACACTCAGGTGCTACTTATATATGAATTAATATGTTATGTAAACATACCAGACACCTGTTTAGTTTGTTGTTTATGCTTCGTGTAGCTGATTAACCATCCATGTGTTATGTTAGCATATACCGTACATCTATTCAGCCTGTTGTTCTCTATTCTATTATTATTATTATAACTTGCCTTTCAAGATGAAGTGTCTGTCCTTGGTCTCGAATTTTAAATTTTAAATAAATTTCCCCTCAAAACTGCGACTTATACTCCAGTGCAACTTATAGTCCTGAAAATAAAGTAGGCAATTTTTGCCCATTTTCACACATACAATACCTTATTTTGATATAAAAGCATGAAAAGCCAGAAAACTTACAATACATTTTCTTCTGATATTCATCTCAGTAATATGCAGAAACATTTTCAAATTGATATCACTCAATTTAATTCCCCCCCCTATTCACCTGCAGTCTCTCGCCTTCATTGAATCTTGTAGGTCAACATGAGATCCTACACAATACTCAGGGTGAAAAGAGTAACCCAAAGTTGTAATCGAATTGAATAGGAAGAGTACTGATACTTTAAGATACTATTACATTTAGATTTGAAATATACTGTGTGTGATAAACCAGTTAAAGTAGTACAGTTACTTCATTGAGTGCATGTTCCCTGGGGACGTGCCGCCTGCCTCAACAGCCCTGTGCGCAATCCTGAGTGATGCGGATTACGCCTCTGTCTGCGCTGACACATTTGGGCCGGATTCATAAGCCTCCTCCTGTCGTAAACGCATGCATGCAAATGTGGGTTCTCCTTAGGAAACACACAGCATCGATCATTTAGCCCCGTGATGGAGATGTTATGAACTGGTCCAGGCTATTAACAGTCCAGCAGGAGCTCCATTATAAGCCTCGGCGTCCTTAGGGATACTGTGACAGCATAATAAGTGTGGTAAATAAGGAAGGATTGGAAGTTAAGCTTCATGCTTTGATCAAGAAAGAGCCCATTTTGGAGAAGCTTAAAGATCTTAAAGTCAGTGAGCAGACATAAATCATATTTTCGGTCTGTCACTGGATTAAAGTGGCAGTTTAATTACAGATTGCTAAGGGGGCACGGGTTGAATGACTGAGGGAAGAAATCTTTAGTGGCCTCTGCTGACCAAACGCTGCCATGACATCACTCAGATTACATAAAAGACGTGTACAGTGTGTGAGAAGCAAAAATACACAGGCTGTTTTCACACAGAATACACAAGTATTCATTTCAAACAGCACAAATGACCTACCTGTGAGCAGGGAGACTTTGTGGAAAGTGCCCTCCAACTTCCCCATGAGAATGTGTACAAAGCCGTCTTTGGACAGATGCCCTGCTTCTTTGGAGCTCTGGTCATAAACCACCACTTCCTGTTTCCTGCCCAGCTCCACCTGCACAAAAGAAACAACAAGGAAGAAAAGGTAGGTTACAGACAGGAATGACTGCCATGGAATTACTGATAGGACTGGAGGAACATCCCCTCGTCAAACTGGAAATGCAAAGTTCATATACTTGGGATGACGTAATTAAGTTTATTCGTGGACCAACTGAATGACTTGCAGTTACTTGTTAAACTAAATATTACAGTATTCTGTACTTTACATGTATTCAGTGCACCAGGAAGTAGTTAAAAAAGGACTAGACAGATGGAAGTGTCTACAGGTGTGTGAGCGACGTACACAGCACTAGGTATTGAATAATGCATGTGCTGGCTGAGCTCTGCAATGCACAGCTCTGCAGTGTTGACAGGGCAGCGTGTGAGCAGCGGCTTTGTTCCAGTGGATGTGAATGAATGAGTGAAACAGAGAGGTGTGGAGCAGCATCACAGCTGCAGAGAGGCTGATGTGCACCTGCTAAAGTCTGCTGGATATGAGCATGCGCTGCACTGTGTTTGTGTGCGAGTGAGTGCACAGCAGCACGCTGTGTTGTTCTCCATGTTGTCAGGCAGGCTTTGGTCACATGACCATCAGGCAGCGCTACTGCAGCTATGAATCACTGCAACACTCAGCGGCTACTGGACAGAAGAGAGGAGAGGGGCGGAAGGATGGAAAGGATAGCGAGGATGGGGGAGTCAAGGAGCTGGGCAGGCAAAGATGGAGAAAGATGCAAACGGAAGAGAAGTGAGAGGCACATAAAGGACTGGTGCTGCAGAGACTGGTGATGCAACACTCCGCATTGAGCTGAGTGTACATCTGCAGACGCCATGATGAAAGAAAACTGAATACTTCAAGGCAAAAGGGCACTTTGTTGTGCTATTCCAAAGGGCTCTTACAAAAAGTGTCTTTCTATGCATACATTGTATAGATTGTACAGGACAAGCTGTTCTTCATTTTTAAAATATGATTTTTAAAACTGTATGCATTTGCAACAGTAAGAAATGAACTCAAATCTACCAAAGTGTAAATTTTGTGTAAAATAAATACATAATACTTGTGGTGTCTGCAGCTACATATTTGGTTTACTGATGTACTGTACAAGAGTCTAATTTATTCTTTGTTTAAAAATCCTCTGTATCCTATGTTTACTAACCTCTGATCATTTTGGCTAATAATACTAATCCTAATGGGATCAGATCTAATTTAGGACTCTGGGGATTATGGACCTGTACTGAAGTCTGTGGCAGTGAGTGACAGCTGCCAAGCATCCGCTTCTACTTACTAGTAAGTAGAAAGTAGAACAGGAGTACATTTATTGAATATTGAGTCTAAATATTGTAGACGATGTTTCAAGCCCTGAAACTTTCTGTCTTTGGTATTACAATGCTATACTACATGAACAGTGACACGACATAAGCATGAGGGAGCTGCCTGAGTGTTAGTGGTAGTGAGTTATGAGTTTGCTGCAGTGCTGGAGGTCAATGACCTGGGGAGCAGAGGCTGAGACTGCAGTGCTCTGCAGTGTTCCACTACAATATCACTGCTCAACTAGCAATGACACTGCTAAAAAGACAATACAGACAATGAAGCAAACGTATGTTCAAATGAAACAGTAACGTGTGAGGTTGTGCATAAACCAGTTATTATGCAGACATGAAAATAAACACAGCAGCCTCTAGTTCTCAACAATATTTCAAACATGAAATAATAAAAGAAGCAGGAAACCAGCAGTTGCAGATTAGAGCTCCGTTTTACTTTCTAAATTTGAGAGCAGGGACATTTTGTACACACACGGAAAGAGACGCAGATGACAGTTATTTGGCTCCTATAAGAGTGGAAACTCAGCCTGGACTTACAGTAATAGCTTGTGTAAGAAAGTGAAGCATGGTTTCCCTGACCTCAGCAAAGGCACTAACCATGGAGGTCAGAGCCGATGTGCAGTGTGTGTGTGAGTGTGTGTGCGACGTGCGTGTCTGTGCAACACAAGAACAAACACTCTAAAAATGGCTGCACATTCCTAAAGCACGGCCCAGTCCTGTCAGAGTCCCCTGTGGGATGTCATACAGAAAGAAAACATGGCCGCTCTTGAACATGATCTCCGTGAAGCATCAGTGTGGGTTCAGTGGCCTCGCACTAATAAACATTTAACATGTCTGACTCTGAATACTACAGATGTGACTGCACACACAACACCTGATGCTGCATAGAGTACATGGCATTATAGAGACAACCACACGCTGTCAATCTGTCTGAGATTCCTACTCTCTGGGTGTGACATATACTGCCCTGTAAAGACACCACTCAGATACCATGATGTCATTGACTGGCACCAGCAGCTGCCACTTCCATGTGTGTATGCGTGTAGGTGTGATGTGCTGGTCGCTCGCCGTGTTCTGCTCAGAGGAAGGTCTGTGATAAGAAACTAGGCTAGTGTTGAATATGGACTGCACTGCACAATGGACTGCCAAGTTATTATTGTATTATGAGTTTGATCCCAGGGGCGAACAGGGCCTTTCTGTGTGGAGTTTGCATGTTCTCCCCATGTCTGCGTAGGTTTTCTCCAGGTGCTCCGGTTTCCCCTACCACCAAAACACGTACAATAGGTCAGAATGAATGAGAATGAGTGAGAGTGATTAAGCGGGGCCTCACGATCCTTCTGACTTTTTGGGTTTTAAGCAGGAGGTGTCAGAAAAGTTACCACAGGGATAACTGGCTTGTGGTGGCCAAGTGTTTATAGCGACATCGTATTGGATTGTTCAGCGTTGGAACGCGAGTTTGGTTTAGACTTTCGTGTGACAGATTTGTTTTATCCTTCTGATGATGTATTAGTACTTCTGAGAAACTTGGTAATCAGGCTTGATACCAATACAAGAGTGTAAGCCATTATTATTTACTTTTTTTGCAAACGGCCTAAAACAAAAAAGCGGAGCAACTTAAAACTGTTGAAAAGTTTCGCTGTAGTCATTATTGTCCTAATTTCATTCCATTTAAGCCTGTTTTTTGTCCTGATTTAGAATTGTTTATTTTTATCTAATATTTGTTTGGTCCATGGGCTTTATTTTTCCCCCTCCTCGAACTGCCACCTTATCATGGTGGAGGGGTTTAGCACCCGAATGAACCTAGGAGCCCCTTATGATGAGAGACCATCAAGGACTGTTATGTCGTTGTGGGGCCGTCCTCCCATGAACCCACCACCTGCAGGAGGAGCCATAAGGGACTGGTTCAGTGTGATCCCGGGACCCGGCAACTGATAAGATGTGCACATCTGATAAGAAGATGGGCTTTATTTGACAGAACAGTGCAGCGTTGAAGAGGGTAAAGCAGGGGTCTCCCACCTTTTTTGCGGCTTCATCTGTTTTGTACTTTTGGTTTTGATTGAGGACCCTCTTGAAAACGAGATGGTTGCACAAAATCACTTGAGTTTTCTCTTTATTCTTTACCTAAATGATTAGGAGAGGATGTTCAATGTTAAAAAGGATAAACAGTATGCATATACAAATTTGACTTATCATAGAAATGTAGAAAATCCTTTGGTGAGCTACTTAGAAAGGACTACTGGTTGGAGATCCCTGGGGTAAAGAGTGGGTAGAGACAAGGGCCAAACGGTGTTCTGCCACATGTGCAGCAGCCTTAACTACTAGGCTATTGGCTGCACAGTGATTTCAATAATAAAAGAAAAAATGGAATGTATTGATGTTGAAAGAAATGGTATAATGCAATATTCCAGATAGTAGTCAAATATTTACATTTGCCCTCTCCTGGAGTGTACAATGAGCGCACTCGCGTTTGAGCCATGGACGTGCTGAAAGTGGCAGTGGCCTGTGAGCATGTGCAGGGTGAGGTCATCTCTGGTCCGTTCAGTCACCTGATCTGGTCGCACCTTTACACCAGTGCATGTTCTGTGACCCCTCACCCCTGCTCCGACACAGGGGTCCCACTGTGGGCCCCGCGCTGACGTAGGGCTTCAACTGAACAAACAAGCGGAGTCCTGCTTCTTCTTTTTCAGGACAATTAGTTTGCAATTGTGCCAAAACAAGACTTAAAACACTAAATCAGAACCATAAGGCTAGATAAATAGTACATGAGGAATATTATGATAAAAAACTGATGTAGATACAGTATATTGTGGCTTCTCGCGATGTGGATATTGTATGAGCTAATATAGCGTGCCTTGTTATTATCTGAACATAGATTATATTTCCCTAACAAACTCCTGTAAAGTCTTTTTGTATATCACCTTGTTGTGCATAGTAAACAATGTCAATGTGTCTATGTTAAACACCAGGATCTGTAAAACAAACACTGATTCAGGCTATGACCTCATTCACGCAAACACATGACAGATCCTGCTCTGTAGAAAACCCAGTGTCTTTGTTTGACTTGGCAAAAGGTAACGCAACATTAAAAATCCCTGAGCTTGCCCTTTGATAATCCAGGAGGTAATCCACACACTGAGTCAGTTGCTAAGTTTTGCTGCTACTGTCAATAAGAATAACAAACAAAAGGCTGATACATGTTCTTGAAGTCATTTACTGGAAAACCCTGGCCACACCCACCAACTTTAGATAAGACTTAGACTTGAGCCAAAAAGAGGATTTCCTTTGACAAATCACAAGAACAAGTTTAAAACTAGCTATTCCCAGGAATAATATATGAGTTCAACCAAAACACTACATGCAGAGTCAGAAGTAGATATAAATAGTATTGTGTTTGAAACTTAAACACAAATTTAAATAAAACTAATTTCTCTTCAAATATCACATTTAACAATGTGTTTATTTTGTAAATGAGCAGTGCAGCCAAGTAATATCTCTAAACCCATTACGTATTTGTAAACCATAATCAAATGAACTCAACTCAGTGTTGGCAAAATAGAAAAAAATGGATAGACTGCTGTTCTAACCAGAACATATTTATCTTGGGGACATATGAAAGGTTGTGTGTCATCAGCAGATGCTTGGCCTGTGTTCCCTGTTACAGGTGGAAGAGTGGATTCCTGTGCTGGCTGCTGATACAGAAAACCTCTGTCCATCTGTCTGGCCTGTCAGCCGGTGGCTGTCCCATCATGGAGCAGGGATTAACCAAGCTTAAGTCAAGACACCATACGCCTGGCCTCAACCTGCCAGCACAGGCACGCGGAAGCCCCACTTCCAACTAAGCCTGACCCATCCTTCGCAGAGGTCCACCACCTAACCCCTGCATGTGACGCACTCTGACCCACATGAACAACAGTAGTGAGCACATCATTTTCATGACTGCATTGGAGGATGCTCATTCAGCGTAGAGGCATTGGAGCTCTTATGAGGGTGAGTGCTGCGCCTTGGGGGATGCAGGCTATTAGTGTTCAATGGGTTGTGAGGCGGGAGGCAGCGGCCCATCTATGAATACGCTCAGTGCTGCTCTCCCGCTTCCTGCATTCAGTGGCCAACAAAGGGCCACAATGGTGTCCTTTGCTATCTTGGCAGGCTGAGGCAGCTCCTGGCCATGGTCAGAGCCATGGGGGGTAGAGGGGGGCTTAGCTTAACACCACACATCCAGTCTGCACGTGCCCAGCCCGCGGCCTGCCAGTGGCCACACAAAAGAGATGATGTCATGCTTAGCCAATAACAAAAGCGTCTGGGTCCGACTGGCCCTCCTCTCTCACCCAGCTAGTTCCTGCTTGAACCAGGCTAGAATTAATCGCACGCCTTATCCTCTTTACTGGGGGTGGGGAATGGATAATAACAAAGCAGGCATGCAGCCGATAGGAAGAGCTGACGAAGATGGCAGAGTGACACAGACAAACAGACAGAGCTGTTGTTCCAATGAGAGTCCGAGCGCAGCAGGAAGCCACTGTGCAGTGGGGAGCCACAGTGTGAGTCCATCAGAGCATAGGGCCTCACACATGATAGACCCATCAGGCCCAAACAGACACTTTCTACACTTAACTCTGCTCACAACATAGATCTATTCACAGTTAATATCCATTCAATATGTGCTCTTTCAGACTTTAAAGCTGATTTATGAGGTTTACAAGTAGAACAGTTTTACGGCTAGGCAACTCCAGTGAAAGCGTAAAGGTGTTTTACAAGATGCTTGTCCATTTCATGAGAGCTATATCTGGGTGAGAAATTGTGTTTTTCTGCCAGAAGCATGCAATAAAGGCAAATTAAAGCTAAATGATATAAGTGATACTTTGTGAGAAACACTAGACTCAAGGATTTCCTTGCTAATGTAGCAAATAGCTAACACCATTACCTGAACTCCAGGTCAAAGAACTTGAGCAGGTCACAAATACACTTTTTAGCATTTTACTGAGTGGAAAGTGTCCGTCACCTCCAAGTGTAACAACTGCAGCCACATGGCAATCATGTCGAGCTATAAAATACAATAGCTGCCAATTTGGGCTGCTGGAGGAGTTAAGGGATTAGACTAAAGCATTAAAATGTAGAATGGCAGTAGGGGCTGCATGACACGAGAAAGAAATGCAATATTCTGTCTTGCATATTGCAAAAACTAAATTTTCGACATTTCAACACAGTAACCATTCAACTAGCATGTTTTAAGACTTTTTTTTAAGTAACCATGAGCTCTTGTTTTAGGCTGTGCACAAACATGTGGAAATTTCAGTCACAGAATGATAAAAAAATAAAAATAAAAACTTAGCTGGATCTCAGTTTATTGAAGATGTTTTTGGGACATATCGCAGCTTCTTGCGATATGGATATTGCATGATCTAATATTGTGGCAATGATAATTTGTCGATATAATATGTATCCCTTGATGGAGTTCAGCTTTTATTCTCTGCAGAAATGTGTCATAATAAATCACTCAACAAAGTGGCTCAACTGTGCAATGAATGACAGAGCGGACACTCGGACCTGCTCCTGGCAACAAGGAAGTTTGACAACAAAAACAAAAGCAATAGCATTTATGGACTTCCATTGAACCTCTGTGTGCCACACCCCCAGATAACAGGATGACACATCAATCAACCTGTATATGTCATGACTCTTTGTTGGACCAGGCATTGTTGCGAGAGGTGTAGCGTGGTAAAACCGATTCCTAAAATAACATTAAGATAATGATGGCAGCTATTTAAAGGTGAACTGTGTTAAACCACGTACTGTAATGCTCTGGAGCTGTCCTGAACGAACAAACACAAATGCAACACTTACACCCTGCTACGGTTTCCTTCAGTTTCACACGGTGACTAAAAATACAGGAGTCAGCGTGCCATGGCTGAACTGACCCATGGAAAAAAAGGCTGTCATATTCAGAGGAGAAGTCATGGAAAACGACGGGATCCGATTTCAGGGCCACTGATAAGCAACAAACTTACAGTACGCCTGCACACCCGACAAATATAGATCCCACAAGAGTGTGCTGGCACAGAGAAGCCACCACCAGCGGCCAACGGCAGGGAAATGCTGCAGGCTAATTGATGGCACCTCCGATGTTTCAGCCAAACAACAACAACATTTTGTCCATCATCTGTTACCTACTTAGAGCTTGATAACCACGCTGATCCTGTAAAATCATTACTGCTGACAATGTGTCCAGGCTTGAACATGTGTTTATTGGAGGGTTTATGTGTCGATGCAGAAGTCGGCAATCAACCAACAAACAAATTCATTTATTTTTGGAAACAATAATGAAAGAGTCACTCTCCAGGTTGTAAAATCAATATAATTTCACCGATCATCTTGTGTCATATCACTGGGGCTGCATAGTTCTTGCAATATTTAGTGACACAATATCTATGTTGCAAGAAGCCAAGATCACTTTTAGTCATGATTTTCCCAAATTTTGGTCAATTTTGACTTTGTTTTGTGTTGTATTTTTAAATCCTGTTTTGATACAATTGAAGACTTCATTTGCAAAAGCAGACATCTCCGTTTTGAATTCTTTGCCAAATTGTTCTAGATTTTGATCACCTTTCTCTACAGATGACACAAGTAAAACTAAATTTGAATCAATTTGATAAAGAACAAGTAACTTTATATGTCTGATCCACTAATATAGGTCTGGTCATCAAAACAAAAGCAACACAAATGGATAATCACAAGCAAATGTTGATTTTTGTAAATGGCACTTATCTGTTTTTGCAAATAAACTCTTCAATTGGATTAAAATGAAAAAATATATATAATTTCAGTTCATAGTAATATACACAGTAATATACAGTATCAAATATTGGAATTTATTCTCATATTGTTTAGCCCTACTGTCTCAAACAAACCAATATAGAAACCCTCTTGAGCATAAAAGACACAAGTGTAGCTGCAATATTTTCACAAATAATATCTCCTCTGTGTTGGTCGGGATGATGGTTTAGTGGAGCCCTTATGCTACTATGCAGTCATGGAAGGAGATGTGCGCCCATGTCCACGCACATGTGAGTGAAATATCTCTCGCTTGTGAACCAGCTGTGGCCCTAAGTCTCCGAGGCGAGCTCCGAAGCCACACTCACCTTCACCTTGCCGTTGGGCTGCAGCAACTCGGTCACAGACACCTTGTCCTGCTGCAGACGCCTCTTCACCAGTTTGGAGCAGCACACGTTGATGGCGCCCTGCACGTGGGAGGCGTTGTACTCGGAGAACGTCCTGCTGTCGATGACGAGCAGCCGCCCGGTGCCCCTCTGGATGAGGCTGGCCAGGCGCTTGATGTCCATGGCGCTGCGCTTGGTCGGCCCCTTCTCCCCGGCCATGGCGCTGCACTCGCAAAGCCCGGTGCGTTAAGACTGGCTCGGGAGGGCCAAAGTGGGTGAGGTGGGGAAGAGGGGCAGCTGTCAGAGGACCAGCGCGGGAGTCAGCAGTAGAAGATCCATGGTGCCTGAGGGGGGGAAAATGACAGATAAACAATAATCCACCGTGATCACAACACTGGAGTACTTGGCTTAGCTTAGCATTCAGTGAGCACTTCATTCCAGGGCTATTAATGGTCAGCAGTGACATTCAAAACTGCCTCTGCCACTTTGGAGATGCTGATAATCAAACAGCTGTTCATTAAACACAAGGTCGAGATTACTTCTGTGCCAGGGCTAGATGGTTTGGGAAAAAAAGGAAAGAATTGTGGCTCTTTTTTTCTCTAATCCAGTCAGCATGCACATTTTTAACATGTCTAGCAGTATTAACATTTTAGTGAAGGCTAAAATCTAAACTGCTAACAGATTTGGGCAGCACAGTGGTTGGTGCTCGTGCTTCACAGCTAGAAGGTCCCCAGAGACCCCAGAGTTTGCATGTTCTCCCCGTGTCTGCGTAGGTTTCCTCCGGGTGCTCCGGTTTCCCCTACCACTAA